>JAKSZT010038590.1:0-34349 GCA_026826555.1 Tolypeutes matacus
ACCTCAATGAACTTACACATCCTGGAGCCTTGCCACCAACCATAGACAACAGTTCACACTGTAGACCACACTCTCTCCCACTCAGTTCTGAGTGGTGTGCGCTGATTTAAAATGGCCTACATCCATTGCCACAACAGTAATCAGGACAACCTCCAACTCCCAAAGAAGCCCCTATATTTCAACTGCTCATCCCCTCCCTACCCAAAAACTGTCAAGTGGCCACTGGCTCCACCTCATTGTTATAATTTCTTGCATTGCAAGAATCACCATATGTGAGCAAGAGAATACCATCAAGTCCACTCTAGTCCATAGTTCTTCCCCCAATCCAGAGGCGACTGGGATGGTGATGTCCACTCCAACTCCAAGTGAGAGAGGGCTTATATCCCATGGATATGGTGGGTGGGATGATCCTGCCTGCAGATGCAGGCCCTCTCCATTCCCTGGGATGGCCATTTCCCATCGTTGTCTCCTCACCAGGTGACTTGGATGAGTCCATTGAGCTGTAGGGTAGGAGTTGCAGCTCCACCTAGATTTCATGCACACCTGGCACATAGGTAGGTGGGAGGCTCCAGTCTCTGGAAGTATACCTAAGAAACTCCAGCATCACATGTAGGTTTGAATAGAAGGGACTGGTGAACCATGTGCAGGGAGGACTTATTTGAGTCTAATTCTGTCACTCTCAGGAGCACAGATTCCAAAATAGAACCCACTGATAAGGCATCAGTCTCTGGGGCTATCCCCCCTTATATAAGACAGGGTTTTATTTTGTTCTTGTTTTGGCATGTGTGGTAAGTTTTCACTTTGACACTTCATTCCTTTTATTCTATATCCTTGCTGTTGTCTATGTTCACTTGGAAAAAAAATATGGCCAAAGAAAAGGAAAGAATTATAAAGAGAAAAAGGATAAAAGTAATAATAATAGTAAAGTTGAAGAGAAACCCTATAAGACCTAGGAATATGAATAATTAAATTGAATAAGAAGTGCAGAGGAGGAAGAATAAAAAAGTCGAGTACAAACAATTAAATTAGAAACTGAATAGAGAAAAATACATAGAATGAATTAAAAGGCCAGGATGATGAGAAGAGAGGGAAAGAAAAAAGAAAAGGCAAAAAGAGAAAAAAGTTAAAACAAAAAAAACAGAGATAAAAGGAGAGAGAAATAAGAACAAGAAAATTTGAAGACTAAACAAAAAGAGGTGGAATGAAAGAAAAACAACAGAATGAAGAAGATAGAAGAAGGAAGGAAAATAAATATCATAGGAACACACAATTAACAAACAAAAAAAGGGGGGGACAAAGTAAGGGGAAACATAATGAAGAAGAAATAAGACAGCATCAACTAATTCACAAAAAGAGGGGGGCGGAAGAGGATAAAAAAGAAAAAAGAAAAAGAAAAACAAATAAACAAGCAAACAACAAGAACCATAGAAAAACAGCCTTCCTTCTTAAGCCTCTAAGGAGCTTCTCAGTCTGCAGGTGTTCATGTACCAATTACGCTACAGCCTGCCTTCTGCAGGTTTTGAACTCGGCTTTAGTAAATAAACTAAGTTAAATTGAAAAAAGGAACCTTTTAAAAGAAAAAGAAGAGATCCAAGAAAAGCTAATACAAATAGAATTTCTGCATGTCTTCCTTCTTAAAGTTTCTGCTGGATGTCCAATAACTCTGTGGTTCATTTCTCTAAGAGCAGGGAGTCAAACCAGTGACTTTGCATATTTAAGGTGTGAAAGTCTCCACTGAGCTAAACTTCTTCTTGGGTCAGATTGCCTTTGAAAAAGGTATCTGTCCACTTCACCTCAGGCAGGTTAAAATCTTTGCAGTTGGCTAGATTCCCACTGATTAGACACCTGTCTGTCCCTACTCCTTTTCTACTCTAATTCCTTTCACTCCCAGGGCAGGTGGGCATGACAACCTGTGTAAGCAGATCCCCTCTCCCTTTTCCTGGTCAGGTCAAGGTCCCTTCCAAGATTCAAAGAGGATTCTGGTGATCAAACACACTTTAAAGAAACCACTCTCCAACCTCTTACAGACCCCTTCTTCACCCAGGGGTCCCTAAATCGAGCCTTGAACAATTATTGAGGCTTCCTACCACCCACCTTACTTAGGGCAATTGAAGTTTTGATAGTTTTCAGAGCATAATAGTCTGTTTTCTTTCTCTGCCCACTCCCTGCCCAAGTTCCTCTCTCCCAGGGAAGCTGAGTGTTTCAGGCTGCCTGAGAAGATTCCCCACATCCCACTTCCCAGGGCCACCTCGGTGACAGCTGGTATGCTCCCCAAAGATCAAACGTGGCTCAGGTAACTAAACACACAGAAAGGAAACCCCTCTCCACCCTTCACCAGAACACTCTTCCTCCCAGAAAATGCTGCTGCTCACTCAGTGGCAGTTGAGAGTTAGTGGGTTCCTGGAGTTTTTGGCCTCGAGGCTGGGGCTTAGCCATTTTCAGCCACAGGGGCAAGAAACTCATGGCTTTCCCTTGGGCTCTTTATATCTTTGTCCAGTTCCTTCCAGATCTATGTCCAAAATCCTCCTGCTCTGTGGGTTCCCAAAACAGCTCACTTGGGAAGGATTTTGCCCCTTCTCAATCATTCTTTGTGACAGAACTCAGGAGTGCACATATAAGCTGACACCATCTTGCCGGAATCCAGAATTCTGTCATGAAGAATGTTGTTGATGTAGGAAAAGGTGGAAGGGGTAGAGAGCAGGGCACAGGGGAATGCCCTATATTTTTATGTAATATTTATGTAATCTAAGTTTCTTTTAAAAAATAAAAATTTCACTGAAAAAATAAACTGAAAAGTTGGGAATGTTCTTTGGGAGTTTTGTAACTTTTCAGGAAAATTATGTTGCCTTTGAACTTTCAAAATAATCCAAACAATTTCCTTGATCAAAAAACACGGATTGATGAGGAAAATGAGTCAATCTACTGCTAAAACACTGAAAAGAAAGATGAACCAAAATTACCTCAGGTTGAGTCTTGTTATTTTGCTGAATTAACATATACTGCAATGTTCAAGTACCAGTTAAGTATTTTTGTGTGTGTACAATTGGTCAGATAATGTTGCATTGAAAGAATTCAGCACAAACAATCACAACTGCTTGCCCCTAGTACATTTCACATCTTTAACAGACTGTCACTGGAGAAAATGCAGTGGTCAGTCAGAACCACGTGAAGTAAAGTATGGAAGTAGCATATCCACAATACAAACTGCACTAGTACTTTCTTTTCAAGTCTAGTCCAAAATTAGATACAACGTGGAAACCACTATCACAGTCTGTGAAAAGTGGTGGAGCTTGACTACTAGAGATTGTGAATATGTGGTTGTACAGTACATTTTTGGGGTGTGCCAAGTTTCTGCAGTGAATCGCACAGCCAAGCTTACAGCATTAGCCACAGTGCATTGGCATTCTTCTGATGCAGCTCAGTACCCATGTGTCTGATATGAGTACTGTGGAGTCTTCTGGGAGATAGCTGAATATCCCATGCTGCTCTGTGGCTGTGATGTGCTTGGTCCACAGTTGGGATAGGAAGCATGTGGACTGGAACACTGATAGCCTGAAGTTGTGATTAGTACACCTGAGGAAGTGGGAGGAGGAACAACACTCATTTTTTTCAATGGGGTCCCTGCAAGTGATAGCCGTCTTGATTCATTGGGTGACCAATTCCATAAGTTTGGTTATTACCCTGTTGCTCCTGGTGGCTCCTTTTCTCTCCTGTGTCATCAGGCTATTCTGTTAAAAATTCTTATTTTGAATAAGGATTTTAACAACTGGCAACAATGTCTGATGTAGGAACTGTGTCTTCTAAAAAATAGGGATCCTATTTAGCCTGTTCTGAAGTAATTTGCTCTATAGTCTCTATGGTAATAAACATCTGAAGCAAGTGGAATGCTTTATGCTTCTCCATGTACTTGATAAGGCTGCAGTTCATGCAGGTATTTCTTTAAAATCTTTCATTATTGTTGAATGTTCAGGCATCATTTTTATATCTTCCCAATCTTATCCACAGGAAATCACATAACACTGAATATTCTTTCCAGCTATTCATAAGGATTATTAATTTTGAAGTCCTCATCAACAATGAAATATTGGTTTTGACAATAGTAGTGACAATAGTAGTTCTGCAAACACACACCCAATTGTTGCCGGTCAGGAACTTGGTCCGTGAAAACGGTGTCCCGGATGAGAAAGAAAGAATAAGACAAAAAGTAGAAAAACTGGGATCAGGGGACCCTCCATCTGATATGGAGAGAAGAGCCCCACCACCTCATAAAGTGTGGCTTTTAATTGGTTTTAGAACAAAGAAAATAGGTGTGAGCATGTGCAAGGGCAATAGATACTTGACAGTTACATTTTACTGAAATTAACAAGTCTTAAATGTTAATGTCTCAGCTCCTCTTTTCCTTCCTGCAATTCACAGACATTGTAAATCTTACAAGCTCAGGATGTTTCCCCACCAAGCTCCTATTAGTATGAGACCGGAGGGCTTGTTTCCTACATTCCAAGGTGACCTTCTTTTTTGTCAGTTGCCATGGCCTTTAATTGAAACTCCATCATTTCCCCTTTTTTTATTAGTTAAAGATCATAGGAACCATTATATAACCCGATACAAGGTGACCTCCTGTCACACTTGTCTTCTTCCATAGGCTCTAGTGACTGTGCCTGTCTTAGGTTGTCCTCCTCTGAGAATCTTACCCGTCATTGACTACCAGTCAAGCTTTTGAGCTCTTACATGGAAGGCAAATTCATTAATATTTATGCTTCTTCAGGTTCCTTAAATGAATACTTTTTGTGCAGATATTTAGGATTAAGACCAAGGGGTTATTAGTAGAATCTTTCTACTAAGTAATGCAAAATTAGTTTTTCATGGCCATGTTTCTTAACATAAATGCATTTATCGGGTCTAATTACTTTAACCTTGACAATACAAACAATTGAAATGCATATAACAATAATTCCAAATCCAATCCAAAATGGTATTTGAACTGTTTTTTGTTTCCACCAATGAAATGGCTGCACCAGTGGTTTCTTTCAATTCGTTTGATACATGCTCAATGCCTTCTTTTGCAATTCTAAAAGATTTATAGAAACATTATGTTTATATCCAATCAAGTGATTTTTCACTTCCTCCCAATCATGTTCACTATTATTATAAGCCAAAAGAGTAATACAAATAGAACTTTCATTCCAATCACATTCAAGAACTCTTAACAAGTTTAAATTATAAATTTGATTACCCAAATGTATAATAGTTGTTTCAAGATCATTCATATGATTATTCAGTTCCATAATCATTTGGCTATGCCAAATCTCACTTGCATTTTTATGCCAGTCATTAACATATTGTTTATTCTGGACTCCTTGATACAGGGCTGTGCCAGTGACAGCTGTAGCAGTTATGATGTGAATCACTCCCAAAATTTCTGCTATTAAAAGTCCAATCAGTCTTTTAGTTCTTTTTAAATAATGGTTGAGGAAATACCACAGCAGCTGGGATTCTGGACTGCTGCCAATGTCTGGTCATCTGAACCGGTAACCATAGTCCTTTCCTTCTTCTTGTTATAAAAAGAGTTTGATTTTCCTGCAAATATGAATTCTTAAGACATATAAATAAGGAGCAATTGGAGCAACTAATGTTCCTTTCACCAAAAGTTACTTTTCCAATGATAAAACTATAGGATCTCGCACACTTACTGTAAGAAATTGAGTTGATTTTTTTTTAATAGTAATATTAGTTTTGCTGCCTTGCCATTAAAAAATTGGAACAGTTCCCAAAAATAATTTCCACAAATAACTTTGAGTTTTGTTAAGTTTAGTGTCCCACGGTTGTGGGATATATCTTCCTTGATTTTTCCAAATTACTTAGCTGTTAGTAAATGCTGTATTACCAAAATTCCAGAAATAAGGATTACTGTCATTTGTGATTATGGTTGAATTATAAATGAGCCAAGATATGGTTGTGTTTTTAATAGGTTTCGGCATCCCTATAAGGGCCCGATTCTTTACAATTCCATAGGAATCATTAAACAACACAACCTCTGTAAGCCCATGACAAATATGCCATTTGTCATTAAGTAGTCTGTCATGAGATTGATAAAGATAAATTGGGTAAGACTCATCACTCTAAGTCAACAGCTCTAGAAAAGGTGAGTTGGTTAGGTATGCCCAATAAAGGTAATTATGATATGGTATCTTACCTTGACCTAATACTTTACCTATAATTAATCCAATGTAAAACCACCATGTCCATAGTTTAAGTCTTGGCAGCATCTTCAACTCTAGGCTTGATTCTTCTGGAGGGGATCCACTGCTCTTCTCCTGTTTTTGTAATGATAAGAGCAAAACCTCGGCCCCAAAATTTTACCTCTCCTTTTTCCCATTTATTGGTTGTTTCATTTTTCCATTAGATTGGTTGTCTGAATTTTTCATTTTCATTCCCTTTTTCCTTAACCTCCCAATGTCTTTCTGCTGCTGTGGTATTAGAAATTTGTTGTCTATTAAGAAAATTTAAGGTAAGCAATGCTTTAGATAATTTGTCTTTAGCAGATTCTCCTCCATCTCCCCCTTTTTGTTTTGTAGCATTAATTTTATTGTTTATAAAAAGGGGGTTAACTATTATATTCCAATCTTTTATAGTATGTATACATACATTCACATGCTTACCAAACCAGGGGACACAATGATATACTTGACTTATTGTTGGTTAGAGTTCTTGATAGATACAAGATAAATGTTAATATGTATATTTAGTTTAATAAGCTTATACTGACAATTAGAAAGAGAAACATGAAGAACATAACCAATTAAAAGATTAAGTTAACATTGAACAAAGTTACAGAATAACAGATAAATAGAGCAGTTATATATATATATATATATACTTACCAACATTTAGCTTTTAGCTGGGAAGTGTTGAATTAGCAACTGATACTAGAGTTTTGGTTGACTATGTTTAGGATCGATTAATTTGATACATTAGATGCCAACTTGTGAGTATTTTGCTAATTCCTGAGAAAGGGGCCAGCCTCCCCAGGAAGGAACACAACACTACTTGGGCAGTATATTTTAAGGTTCATGCATCAGTCCCTGGGAGAGTGGCCAGCTCCTCCAGGGAGGAATACAACACCTTGTGTGAAATGTACTTTACCTTTTTTAATTTGTTACAAAGCATCCTTGATGTTCTCACTATTTTAGTTTCCATTTTAAAAATTATATATATATATGTATATATTTATTTTTTATTAGCAGAGGTGGAGTAAATCATATAAACAAGTTAAAGCATCTGCCTTTTGATTTTTAGGCAGAGAGGTAGTTTTATAACACATATTATTATATTTTAAAATAATTAAAATTATGATTAATAACAGTATACTTTTTTAATATTACACTGAAACATTACTAAATTTTCAGCTATTTTATACACCCTTAAAGTATATGAACTTTTTATTCATATAACTTTGTTATAAAATTAGAAAATTTCTTTTAATTATACAACAGTTTTAAATACGTCATTCAACTTATATCATATGAACTTAACTATTTTTAGTATTTTTATCTTTTTCTAGGCATAAAACTTGTTTCTTCAAGGAAACGTTAAGGTTAAAGTATAGAAAGCTACTTTGATAAAACATTTTTTTTTCCATACTGATTATTCAGGAGAAAAACTCTGTGCAAACGTCCACCAAAACAGACCAATGACTTGAGGAACCCCGAGAAAGAACAAAACTTCAACCCTGTTTTAATAACTTAGTCATTTTATCTTATGATAAAATTACTTTCTTTTCTTTAATAATAAAATCACATTCTATATACCTTCCATACGTAAGTTACCACAATAATTTTAGAAGTTGTTTCTAAGCAAACTTCTGACAACATACAATTACCATCAACATTAAACAAACTTGTTAGAATAATGATTTAGTTTGTTTATATCTATTTTTATTATTTTAAATTACTACCCATATTTATTTATTAATATAAGCATTTATTTAATGTTGGCCATTTGAAAAGAGCTCTTTTAATAATTTTTATTCAGCAATTTAATATTACCATCCGGAGGTATCAAAACATACAGACACTGAACCAGACAAACACAGAACAAGTTACAACACATCAATAGAAACATATCTTTGATTTTACTGCTTTTGAGAATTTTTCTGAAAACTGTATTGCTAAGTTTTCTTACTTTTCCAGTGGCTTAATTTTATTAGCTTCTATCATCCCACAGCCTTATCATTATGTAAGCAGTAGGAGGTTTATAAAGTTGCTGTTGGAACTGAAGGGTTAACATCCACAGCTGGAGTTGAAGAGCTATTAACAGCTTGAAAAGTGCCCTAGGAATCCCTCCCTGGTTGCATGGCAACACAAGCCTCTGTAGGAGGCTCTGGGTGGTCACTTTTGGAACATTCATAGTCATACAGGTGTAAATTGGCCTCAAGGTGATCAGAGACAGAATCTTCCACCTCCGCATTTTCAGAGGGCTTACTAGATTCTGTTTTAAGAGGCTTAAGAGCCAGAGTAATAAGATGTTTAGCTGTCTCAGAACCATGAGGAATATTCAAATAAGCTCTCCATTGGTGTAGTAAGTCTCTTCCCCATAAATTAAGTCCTACATCTGCAACATAAGGTTGCAGAGCAGCCTCTGGTCCTTCTGGACCTTCTACCTTAAATATCTGAGTACTCTGGTAAACATCTGTCATTGTTCCAACGCCACTGAAAACTTTAGGCACCTTTTGCAAAGTCCAAGCTTGTGGCCAATATCTTTTAGCAATGATAAAAACATCAGCCCCGGTATCCACCAATCCTAAAATTATCTTTCCATTTATTTTTTATGGTAACTTCAGGCCTTTCTTCTCCAATTGCTGTTTGCCAAAAAAACTTTATGCCCAGTGGAACCAAATTCTTCTGCACATTTTAAAGGAGGTTTACTATACAGTAACAAAAGAAGTTGAGCTATGCTATCTCCTGATTCAATCTGATAGGGAGCTAAAGTTTGTACCAATAAACAAATTTCTCCATCAAAATTGGAGTTAATGATCCCGGTTTGCACCAAAACACCTTGGGTTCTAAGACTGCTAAGGCCAATAATGAAACCTACATTGTTTTCGGGGATAGGCCCTTTAATTCCTGTTATTTTTTGTATACCAAGTGAAGGCATAATGAACTTGGTTTCAGCTGAGGGAAGATCGACAGCTGCACTGCCTTTAGTAACTGCCTTAAGTTCTGTTACAGGCCGCAGTGAGCTGCTCTGTTGCTGACTGGGTAGGTTTGAGCAAGGCTGGGAAATGTGCTCATATTGTTTGTGTGAGGGTCTTGAGCGAGGCCCGCTTGGAAGTTTCCCAACTTATTAATGAAACTGCCATTTTTATGATATTTAGAATGGCATTCGTTGGCCCAGTGCAACCCCTTCTGACATATAGGACATACACGAGTTGGTATTGATCTATTATTGCCACTAGATGGAGCTCTTACACCAGCTTTGGCTCGACAGTCTTTTTTCATATGACCTGGTTTCCCACATTTAAAGCAATTTAAGTTATTAATCATAGGACTATGTCCCTTTATAGCGGCTGCAAGAAGGGTCATGTTATATGAATTAGACCCAATGTCTTGGCATGCCCTTATACAATCCTGTAAAGTACCTCTATTTGCCTTTATCCAACTCAAAGCCTTTTTACACTCACTATTAGCATTATCAAAAGCCAACATTAGAATAAGCATTTCTTTAAGATCAGGCTGAGTTACTGTCTTGTTGACTACATCTTCCAGCCTTGCTACAAATTCAACATAGGATTCAGTATTTCCTTGAACAATTTTTGAAAATGATTGTACATCCTGTCCAGGGGTGGCGATTCATCGCCAGGCAGCTAGGCAGCACAATCAAACTTGTACAATGGCAATATCATCATATTCAGCTTGGCAAGGAGCTCCAGCCCATTGACCTATTCCTAATATTTGTTCAGCAATAATAGGCACTGGTGGATTTTGCTGTTGATTTCGTCGTGCTACAATATTAGCTTCATCAGCCCACCAAGTTTTAAATTGTAAAAATTCTACTGAATTAAGAACAGCTCGAGCTAACAAATCCCAGTCCCAGGGTATTAATCTGTCTGCTTGTGCCATTCCTTGCACCAATCCTTGAGTATAAGGAGAATTTACACCATATTGAGTGCATGCTTGTTTTAATTCTTTGATAGTTTTAAAAGGAATAGGAGCATGCTCATACTGTACACCCCCTTGGGGATTGTCAGCATCTGCTGGAATTTGAGTTACTGTTACTGGAAAAGTAGAAAGGAGTTGCATAGCCTCTGAATCGCCTTCTCTACTTCCCTGTGCTGTACTTTTCATAATTGAGGAGGATGGTGCTGGCACAAAAACAGAAACTTTAGGAGGGTCATCAAATGTTGTAAAAAACGGATCAGTAGATACCTTAGGCGGTGCAGATGCTGGTTGAAAAGACAATAAATCATAATTTGGAGCGGATGGCATAGTGACCACTGGAAAAGTTCCATAAACTTCCCTTTTCCTTTCCTTCTTTTTATTAGACCTGAGTTTATCTGTTTTTGCCTGTTCATTAACCTTTTCATGTATATTTTCATTAAAATCACCACTAGCTTGTTCTGCTATAGGTCCAGCAATAGCAGTATCCTGTTTACAATCTTCAACTTCATCTGATTGTAAAGCAACAGAAATAAGACTACACAAAGACCATACATGAAGGGAAATTATTTTTCCCTTTTGATAAACCCTTTTTAAAGCTTTCTTTTAAAAAAAGAAACTAACTCCCAATGTTTCAGGTTTAAAATATCAAATATCCTGCCCTTGCGGCTGAAGCCAATAACAACATTTCTGTACAAGAGAAAAAAGTTCCTCAAAAGCCAAGGATTTAATAGTTACACTAGTGCATTTTAATAAAGTTTTTAACACTCTAGAGTACTCTTCAAAGTTCAACTGCTGATTACCCATTACCCTGATGATTCCAAGGATGAAGCTTACCTTTTCTGGTTCTTTTTCTTTTAAAACTGCTCTCAGGAGCTCCTTGGTCCACGCACTGACTGAAAGAAAAGTTTCGTTTTCAGAGCCCCACGTTGGGCGCCATATGTTGCCAGTCAGGAACTGGGTCCGTGAAAACGGTGTCCCGGATGAGAAAGAAAGAATAAGACAAAGAGTAGAAAAACTGGGATCAGGGGACTCTCCATCCGATATGGGGAGAAGAGCCCAACCACCTCATAAAGTGTGGCTTTTAATTGGCTTTAGAACAAAGAAAATAGGTATGAGCATGTACAAGGGCAATAGATACTTGACAGTTACATTTTACTGAAATTAACAAGTCTTAAATGTTAATGTCTCAGCTCCTCTTTTCCTTCCTGCAATTCACAGACATTGTAAATCTTACAAGCTCAGGATGTTTCCCCACCAGCTCCTATTAGCATGAGACCAGAGGGCTTGTTTCCTACATTCCAAGGTGACCTTCTTTTTTGTCAGTTGCCATGACCTTTAATTGAAACTCCATCACCCAATGACTTTGGTATAATGCCTTGCTCCAAGGAGCAGTTCTAGATCTCAGTGCAGAATGTTAGCACTATTGGATCCAAATTGCTAAAGGCTTCAAAGGGTAATTGCCCATGTCAGAAATTTTTACACTTCTTCACATAAGACCTTTACCTATAACTAAAATACTAGTGAATTTCAAATCCCTCTGCAAGACCCATTTAGCATGCAAGTAGTGAATCCCATGGACCATCTATTAAAAGAGCGACTTCATCATTCCCTGCTGTAACTGAACAATACTTAGTCTCTAAATAAAAACAAATATATGTGTGTGTGTGTGTGTGTGTGTGTATATATATATATATATATATATATATATATATATATATATATATATGTTTAAACCTAAGATTGTTAAACTCTCTTGCTTACAACTGGAAACTCACTAAATGCCTCCAGAATAAGGTGTATGTCCATGGGTAATATTCAGTCTTAAACTTGACAACCTTAGATACTAAGATATAAAACTAATACAAATTATGTCATATGATAAGAAGAAAAGGGAAGAAAACAAAGATCTCCAGTTTATGTAAGTATACACACATATTCATAACAAAAGAAGGAAGAAATATTCAGGACCTTTACAATCCTCATGTCTGTAACTGGTCACGTGGCCTAAGTTCATATTTATTACTACCTTTTTCCACTACCGTTTCCATGTACCATTTATCCTCAGCAAGCACCTTAGCTTGCCATGGTTCTTTGCCTGGGCTGGGTGACCCAAAGATTCTGGGCCATTGTTAGATTGCCTGGATTGGGCTATTGCCATTTTCCGATGACTTCAATCACAGGACATGGTAGTATTAAGAGATGCTCTAGGGGATCTCCTGTATTCCAGGCAAACTCTTCTTTTTTTCTTTTTTTTTAAGCAAATCAATTTTATTGATATATATCAATAATGCATATAATTTATCCAAAGTGTACAATCAATGGTATTTGGTATAATCACATATTTGTGCTTTCATAACATCAATCATCATTAAAGCATTTTCTTTTTTTTTTTTAAAGATTTTATTTATTTATTCATTCATCGCCCCCCTTGCTGCCCGTGCTCGCCGGGTCAGCCAACCACGCCGTGCGGGCGGGCCCGCCCTCACCAGGAGGCCCCAGGAACCAAACCCGGGGCCTCCCACATGGTAAACGGGAGCCCCACTGATTGAGCCACAGCTGCTTCCCAAAGCATTTTCAGTATTTCAAAATAATAATAATAAACAAAAATAAAAGACAAACAAGAAAATTCCTCACCCTTGAATCTCTCTTTCCCTTGCTGTACATAGCTTCTATTTCTGGCTATTTTTTTTTTTAATAATGCTTTTTCATATGTATTTTAAAAGATGCTTAGATTACATAAATGTTACACAAAATGTGGCAAAGCCCCAGGATGCGTATATCCATTGCAGGCAAACTCTTCTTTATCTCCATTGTGCAGGTACAGTCCTATTTCATCTTCATAGTCAGGATCAATCAACCCAATCAGTACAGTAATTCCCTTTTTTGCCTCTTGATTCAGAGGCCTTATGAGTACAAAGTCACCAGGTGCCAGTCTAAAATCCCAGTTCATTGGAATCATTGTTGTAACACCTGGTGGATGGACTTGTTCTTTTGGAACTAAGCAGAGCTAAAGGTTGCAGGCACAGGATGGAAACATTTTCCTAGTGGATCACTGAGGGTAATAGTTAGTGTAGACCCTCCCATTTCAACAGCTTAATTCCTGGACTATAGATAAAAACAACAACATGTAGTAGATGCTAATTTAAAGCTTACACAGCTTATTGGAGAACTTTTCCCCAGCCCTCTAAGGTATTGTCACTTATTTGGTGCCATAACTGAGTCTTCAAAAGGCCATTCCACCTGTCTGTCAATCCAGTTTCTTCAGTTTGATAGAGAACATTGTAAAATAAATGAATTCCAAAAGCATGTGTCCATTGCCACACATCATATTCTGTGACGTGGGTTCCTTGAGCAGATGCCATGTTGTGCGGAATGCCATGGCAGTGGATAAGACATTCTGTAAGTCCACAGAAGGTACTTTTGGAATAAGCATTGCATGCAGGCAAGGTAAGCCCATATACAGCGTATTTGTCTATTCCAGTTAGAAAATTTGCTGTCCGTTTCATGATGGAAGTGCTTCAATGTAATCACCCTGCTACATGGTGGGAGGATGATCACCTTGGGGAATGGTGCCATAACGGGGGTTACATGTGTATTTCTGCTGCTGGCAGATTGGGTACTCAGAGGTGGCTGTAGGCAAGTCAGTCTTGGTGAGGGTTAGTCCATGTTGCTGAGCCTATGTATAACCTCCATCCCTATCTCCATGGCCACTTTGTTCATAAGCCCATAGGGCAATGACAGTACTGGCTCTGGAAAGAGGATGAGTACTAGCCACACAACAGGTCATCTTATCCACTTGCTTATTTCAAGCTTCCTCGGCTGAAATCACTGCCTTGTGAGCATTTGCATGTGACACAAACATTTTCATGTTTTTTGCCCACTATCAAGAGCTATCCACATATTTCTTCCCCAAACCATGTTGCCACCAACTTTCCAATCATGTTCCTTTCAAGTTCCTGAACATCCAGCCAATTATGGTCAACAGTCCATGAATCACTGTACAAACACAACTCAAGCCATTTTTACTTCCAAGCAAAATGAACAAGTAAGTGTACTGATTGAAATTCTGCAAATTGGGAGGATTTGCCCTCACCACTGTCCTTCAGTGAACTCCTCGAAAGGGATTACATTGATGCAGCACTCCACATTTGGTTGTTAACTGCATATCGTGCAGAACCATCTGTAAAGTAGGCTGAGTTTCCTCTTCCTCAGTCAACTGAATTTATGATACTTCCCAGAAGGCGATAGCTATCAGCTGGGAAAAAAGATAATGTGGCAGGAGTTGTGACCATGGGCAATTTGATTACTTCTTCATGCAACTTAATTGTGCCTTGAGGACCTGCTCAAGCCCTATCACATATATACCACTTACACTCTATGAAGGTGTGCTATTATGCACAACCAACTTTACGGTTTGGTGGGTCAAACAACATCCAGCTCATGACAGCAAACTCAGGTCTCATGGTATCTTTTTCCCATAACAAAGTGTTCAGACTCTGGTAAAGCCCAGGGGCAGGCCAAAATCTATTTTTCAAAAGCAGAATAGTTATCTGCAGAGGATCTAGGGATTTGTTTCAAAATTCTAAGGATCAGCATCATGATGCTCCTAAAGGGGCCTGCCAAATGATCCAGACAGCATCTCTGTTTGTGACTGAAAGTTCCAGCACCACTGAATCTTCTAGGCCATATGGCCCAAGTGGCACTGCAGCTTGCACAGCAGCCTGGTTCCGTAAGAGGGCCTCCTTTTGTTCTGGTCCCCACTCAAAACTATCAGTTTCATGGTCACTCAGTAGATGGGCTGGAGTAGCACACCCAAATGAGGAATGTGATATCTCCAAAATCTGAAATTCCAACTAAACATTGTGTCTATTTTTTGGTCAGAAGAGGGGCAAGATGTGACAACCTTCACTTTAGAAGGGAAATCTCAACATGCACCAGAGCACTGGGCACCTAGAAATTTCACCATAGTGGGAGGCCCCTACATTTATATTGGATTTATCTCCCCTCATCTCTTATGCAAATGCCTTACCAATAAGTCTAGAGTCATTGCTACTCCTTGCTCACTAGGTTGAATCAGCATACTTACTATCATTAATATAATGTATCAGAGTGATATCTTGTGGGAGGGAGAGATGATCAAGCTCCCAGCAGACAATATCATCACATAGGGATGGAGAGTTGATATACCCTTGAGGCAGGGCAGTGAAGGCATATTGCTGGCCTTGTCAGCTGAAAGCACGCTGGTTCTGGTGGTGCTTACTAATGGCAATTGGGGAAAATGCATTAGCCAGATCAATAGGTGCATACCAGGTAACATGGGATGTGTTGATTTGTTCAAAGATACACCATCTGTAACAGCATCTGTAATTGGAGTCACCACCAGTTTAAGTTATAATAATATGTAATCCTCCAAGAGCCAGTTGTTTTCTGCATAGGTCAAATAGGAGCACTGAATGTGGTGGGAATCAACACCCCCTGCACCCTTCAAATCCTTCATGGTGGCACTTATCTCTGCAATCCCTTCCAGAATCTGGTATTGCATGTGATTTACAATTTTACTAGGTAAGGGCACTTCTAATGGCTTCCACCTGGCTTCTCCTAACATAATATCCCTCACCCCACAAGTCAGGGATCCAATGCAAGGATTCTGCAAGTTACTGAGAATGTTTATTCAAATTATACATTCTGGAAGTGGGGAAATAGCCACAGAATGGGAACTGTGACCACGACTCACCTTGAGATTGACCTGAGCTAAACCTCCATTGATCACTTGACCTCCTAAAGGCCCTACTCTGACTGGTGGACCACAGTGTCAGGTTCTCCTGGAACTATTGTCACTTCTGGGCAAGTGTCTAATAATCCCTGAAATATCACATCATTGTCTTTTCCCCAATATATATTTATCCTGATAAAAGTCTATAGGTCTCTTTGGGAAATGCTGGGAAGAAGATCATCAGTTTAAATTTTTGGTAGTGTAACAGAATCCTTCCCCATGTGGACCTGGCCTTTCCCTCTTTCAAGGGGCTCTTGGTCTGTAAACTGTCTCAAGTTTGGAAATTGATTAAGGGGCTGTGACTCTGTGTCTTATTCAAGTTAGGGTTTTGTTCACTCAACCTAGAACTCTTTTCTTATACAGATTAAGTTGAATTTAGTAGACTGTCCAGTATTTTACTTCTTGGTACCCGATGATTTATTTGCCAATGCATTAGGTCTATGCAATTCCAATTCTTTTTTTTTTTTACCTTTTATTTTCAAAGAAGTTTTAGATTATATAAAAGTTATAGAAAATATAGGGAAATCCCATATTCCCCACTCCCTCCCTGTCCCACACTTTCCCATATTAGCAACATCTTTCATTAGTGTGGTACATTTGTTACAATTGAGGAACACATATTGAAGTATTGCTACTAACCATGTCTAGAGTTTACATTATAGTTTACACTTTGCACAGCACAACATTACAGTTTTTTTTTTTTTTTTAAAGATGCTTAGATTACATGAGTGGTACGCAAAAATTACAGGGATTCCCATGTTCCCCTCCTCCCACACCTCCCATATCATCCCACATAAACATCTTTCATTAGTGTGGCCCATCACCTGTCATGGATATACACATCCTGGGGCTTTGCCACTAAGCATGGACCATAGTTCATATTGTAGACCACACTCTCTCCCACACAGTTCTGCATGTTATATACTGATGTAAAATGGCCTATATCTGTCATTGTAATGTCACTCAGGATAATTCCCAAGTCCTGAAAAAGCCCTGAATTACAACTGCTTTTCCCTTCCCTGCCCCAAAAGCATCTAGTGGCAACTGGCTCCACCTCACTGTTGTAATTTCTTCCATTGCTTGAATCACATTATGTCTACAATAGAATACCATTAAGTCCACTCTAGTCCATATCTCTTCCCCCAGTCCTGAGGAGTTTGGGATGGTGATGTCCACTCCAGCTCCAAGTGAAAGGGGGCTTATATCCCATGGATGTGGTGGTTGGGATTTTTCTGCCTGCAGCTGCAGGCAATATCCATTCCCTGGGATGGCCATTGTCCATCATTGTCTCCTCACCGGGTGACTTGGGTTAGTCCATTGAGCTGTAGAGTAGGAGTTGCAGCTCCACTGAAATTCCAGGCACAACTGGCACATGGGCAGGCCAGAGGCTCCAGTCTCTGGAAGTTCACCTACAAACTCCCGCATCACATATAGGTTTGAATAGAAGGGACTGATGGACCATGTGCAGGGAGGACTTACTTGAGTCCAACTTTGTCACTCTCAGGACCACAGATTCCAAAGTAAAGCCCACTGATAAGGAATCAATCTCTGGAGCTATCCCACCTTAAATAGGACCTGGGTGTCTCCAGAGCCCTCAGGAGCCCCTCTGTTTGGTGATATCCACTTTGGTGTTCTAATGAGATCTTACTGAGTTGTGCGTAAGTGTTACCTCTGGGATGACCTCCCAACTCTCTTTGAAGTCTCTTAACCACATGAACTCATTTGTCTTTACCTCCCCCCCCCTTATTCAAGGTCTTTCTCCAGTCATTTTGCCAGTTGGCACTTGGTATTAATCCCTCATTGCCAGGGAGGTGAATCCCCAGGAGTCATGTCCCACGCTGGGGGGAAGGTTGTGCATTCACATGGTAAGTTTGGCTTAGAAAGAGGACACATTTTAAGGGTCTCAGGTGACAATCCTTAGGCACCCCATAACAGTAGGCTAAGATTCAATTACAAGAGCAAAGACTCATAAGGCTAGTCATCAATAACAAGAACCCATCAGTGGACCACCCTCCTTTGCCAGACACTGCCCCTGCACTCAGGGGATTGTTGCCGCTCCCTTGGAGAATGTGGCAGAGCTCTCTAGGCTGAGAATTCAATATTTCCTCATTTATTGAGTGATTGTCTACCCACCATGACCATGCCCCATCCCTTGATCATTTGAACAATTTTATATATCTTTCATGTATATTCAGGTGAACCTCCTCCCATGAAACCCCCATCCCAGACACCCCCCACCAGTGATCCTTTGCTGCCCTCTATGTAACCCTTCTGTGATCTAAACCTTCCTTGAAGATGAAGCCCCTATAATAGCCAAATACAATTAATAGGAAAATGAAATAATAATGACAAGCTTAAATGTAAGAGATAAAATACATGGAAATGCAGGAAAAAAAACTAAAAATAAAATAAAGTTAAAAGATTGGGACATTCAAAAAATGGGAAAAAAAAACAAAAAAAAATTTTTTTAATTATCATTTTTATTTTTCCTTTCATCACTGCATTATCTAGTGTCCAGTCATTACCATGATACCTTCCCCTTTTCACTCCCCAGTGTCTCCCAAATTTTCATTTAATTTTCAAAGAAGTTTTAGGTCACAGCAAAGTCACACACAGAATACTAGAGACTCTCATATACCCTACCTCCTTCCCCTTTCCTCACCCCTTATTAAAACCTTTTTTTTTATGTGTGTGTGGATGGTAGCATTGTTATAAGTGTTATACAGAAACATAGCTACTAACCATGGTCAATGGTTTACAATATAGTTTACAATTTAGACAGTACAATTAAATAATTTTTGATGATATTTACCATGTCCTGTGTCCATTACTGTAAGGTAGTGAAAACATTTCCCATGATCACTAAATACCTTCTGTTTGATCTTTTTTGTTCCTTCCTTTCCATCCTCCTGGAACACATGACACTCCCCTGTCTTGACTCATTGGATGACAAGATTCATAGTTACATGCAACAAGAGGTCTTGGCATGCTGAATATCCTCTCTTATTAGGATCCACCCTTGCTCCTAAGAGACATCCACCTGTCTGTTTCTGGGTGAATCGGTCCTCCCAAAGATGGGGGTCCATCTCCTTCCCAAACACCATGTGGGTCTCCATTCCCCAACACAACAAGCTATGACAGGATGAACACTTAAACTCTCCCCAGAAGCCTACTCCAGATGCACTCCATCCTGAATGACCCCCCAACCTACATCGTAAACCAGTGACACCACCTTGTCATATTGCCAGAAGAGCATTTCCACTCCTATACTTTCAACATCATACCCATAAATAAAAAAAAAGTATAAAAAACAAACAAATTAAATGTATATGAATTTAAGAAATGGAAAAGAAAGAAATAGAAGATGCTAGTATCATGTCTCCATTCCACTAAAGGTAATAATTAATAGACACTTCAGTGTTAGTCTCAGTTTCATACTTTACTAGATGAATAACCTTGGACAAGTTATTATAACTTCTCTAATTATCAAATTCTTATATGAAAAGGAGAAATCTTAAAAGTATTTAGCTTATAGGGGTATTTGAGGATTAAAGTATATAGAATATGTAAGGCACTTAGTCTAGTGCCCAGTCCTCTGGGAAAACCTCAATAATTGTTAGCTGTTGCAATGACTTTCAGTGTGTTACTTAAATTTTATTGTCTTTAATATTGGCTGTCTTTATAATTTATTTTCTCACCTGGAATCCACTTTTATTTTTAGATAAAATGTCATACCACTTTCATTTTACACATGGAACCTAACACAGCATCTTCCACATATTAACCATCTATGGTAGATATGCTTATACTAATTCAATCAATTGCTGGGAAATTTTCTATCGAATGAAATGAACTACAGAGAAAAAAATCATCCAAGATCATACCCAGATGAAAGCAAGCCACTTCAATCCTGCAATTTTTTGAGCCATGTGAAGTTTATGGAGATTTCAATTTATGGAGAGGAAGAAATTTTTAAAAAATAAGTAATATGTTTCAATTTTATATAGTTTATACTTGGAAGTAATAGGGATGAGAAGAAAGCAGGTTGGAAAGAGAGAGATGGAAGAAAAAGAGAAAAGTGGGAGATGAGAAGGGGAAGTGTCAGAAACTTAGAAATTAATTCATTCAACAAATACACATTGAACACCAAGTCTTTTTAAAAGATTTCTGAAAATATACAAACTGTTAGAACTAAATAATTTGTTTTGGAGGTGGGATTTTAGGCACTTAGGCAATATAAGAGTTGAGGTGTTTAGGATAATGGAACTTAAGGACCCTCAAAAAATCTCCACAGTTTCATTATTAACTCATCAAGTGAAAGGTGCTCTGAGCATACAGCACACTTATGAGATAGTATTAACAAATGAAAATGTCACTGTCAGATCTTCACCTTCTGCAGAACCATCAGATCCTTTCCAGAAGCCTTCTCAGAGCTCCTTTCACAAACATTCCTCAGGGTGAAGATGAAGGGATTGAGGGTAGGGGTGATTATGAAATAAAAGAGAGAGATAAACTTGCCCTGCTCATGGGAGTAGCTGGAAGGGGGCTTCAGGGACATGTAGATGGCAGGTAGGTAGAAGAGAGAGAACACTATCATGTGGGAAGAACAAGTCCCAAAGGCCTTGTGCCGTCTTTTGGAGGACTGGATCATGAGCAGTGCATAGACAATGCAGCAGTAGGAGAGAAGGATGAAAGCTAGTGGCACCAACACAAAGAAGGCCACCAGCCAGCCAGCATGGCATCATTCACTGTTGTGTCAGCACACGATAGCTTGATCATGGCTGGCACCTCACAGAAAAAGTTGTCTAGCAATTGCTGCCCCCAGGAAGGCAATTGCACTGTCAAGACTAATTTAACGAGTGAGTTGCCAAAGCCACTGATCCAGGCCATGGCTGCAAGCTGCTGGTAGAGAGGGCTGTGCATGATAACAGCATACCTGAGGGGCTCACAGATGGCCACATAGCCGTCCAGGGCCATGGTGGCCAATAAAATGCATTCAGTGCAACCCAACCAGTGGAAAATAGCATACTGCACAGTGCAGCCCCCATAGCTGATGGTCTTCTTGGAGCTGCCCATTTTGACCAACATCTGTGGGACTGCAGTTGTGGTATAGTAGAGGTCCAGGAAGGACAGGTGGCTGAGGAAGATGTACATGGGGCTCTGGAACTGGGGATCCATCTGGGACACCAAGGTGGTGGTGATGTTCCCCACATGGCTAGAATGTAGGACACCAGGAGGACCACAAAGAGAGAGAGTTCCAGCCACGGCCTATCAGAGACACCCAGAGGATGAAATCTTTAGGTGAATTACCCAAGAAACTCTGGTTGTAACTGTTCATGCTGATTCATTTTCTGGCACCTGTGATGAATCAAGAAAGTCGAAATGCCTTAACCAAAAGGGGGAAATATTAAATGCAAATGAGTTTTTATGGCTAAGAGATTTCAAAGGGAGTCAGGAGGTCATTCCAGAAGTTACTCTTATGCATGTCTCAGGAGGATCTCATTGACTTGCCACAGTAAACAGTGCTCCAAGGAAGGGTGCCTCTGAGGGCTTTAGGGACATCTAGACACTATAGGCAGGACAGACAACCCCAGGAAATTGGCTCCCCTCAGCCAGACTTACCTTAGAATATATGATAACCTATCTCCCCAATATATCAGAGTTTTTATTTTCCTACATATGATTCTTCTTCCCCTTTTATATAAACCCATATATTTATACCCATTAAATATATGTCCCAGAGACTTAAATCTTCTGGCTGTTTGTATGCCAGTTGAGCCCTGGATATTAGGAGAATTTCAGCTGTCATCTACTCTCTGGTTCATCAGACTTGCCCAGGACAACTAACAAAAGGATGATGATGAACAATGCCCATAACCAAAAACAGAGTATTTATAGCACTCTCAAATGTAAGCAAAGTGAGCATCACCATCTTCAAATTTCTGATATTGAGGAATGAACAAACATAAGGAAGGACTACAACTATGGACCGAAGTAAACATTACCATTCTAGTAATGGAAGAACTTGAAATATTAGTATAAAAAAAGTGGTCACCAGGAGATTCTGAGGGGAGAGAGAGGACTAGAATAGGTGTAACATGGGGCATTTTTGGGACATTAGAATTATTTTGCATGATATTGCAATGACAGATACAGGCCATTATACATTTTGTCATTTCTATAAAATTGTGTGGTGCAAAGTGTAAAACAGTGTAAACTATAGACCATAGTTAGTAGTAATGCTTCAAAATTTGTTCATCATTTATAGGAAATGTACCATACTCACGTAAGATGTTATTAATAGGGGACAGAGGGAGAGGGGGAATTGGTGGGGTACATGGGAATCCTCTATGTTATGGATATAACATTTATGCAATCTAAATCTTCTTTAAAAGTAAAGAAAAATAATAGTATTAATAAAGAACATAGAATGAACAAAACCTGAGAGGAGGACTTAATCATCTTCCTTACCATTGCATTCATGCTTTCTTACACAGGATGCATCTGTCTGGTCTTCTTTAACTTTGTAGAGTCACTTGTATGTAGAGGTTGTCAGCACCCAGAGTCAGGGAGCTGCATAGGTGTCCTGGCTCTACTTTCTGCTTCTGTGACATTGGCTATGCCATTTCATCTTTCTGAACTTTAATTTATGCATCTGTAGAATGGAGAGAAAATATGTGCTGTAACTGCAGAGACTTGAAGAAGAGATAAGAGCATCAATTATGTGAAAGCATACCATAGGAATAAATGTTTGTGTTTTTTTTTTCCAAACTGGCCAAAGCCTGTCATAATTCCCTTCTCCATTAAAATGTTTGGCTACTCTCTACAAACACAAGGAACAGTATTGTCTGCTTACTCAGACTTTCTCATTTTGTCTTTTGGAGGTGATGGTGGGAGGTGAGTGAGTGTAATGGTTTTATAAACAGCTAAGGGCTTTATGGATGTAAACATACCCTACTCACCTCCTAAGGCTTATGTCTCACACATTACCATGAGATGGTGCTCTCTATCTCTCCAAACCACACCTATCTCTTCATAATGTTCACACACAGGTAGCACTGGTATTCACTTTGCCAATTACAACTGCACAATCCCATATCCCCTCAGTCCTTTGAGTGGAGGGACCAATTCCTATGTCACCTTCCCCTTAGACCCTGCCTTGAACATGGAACCCAAATGAGACTCCAGAGCATAGAATATTTTTAAAGAGGCACTAGGGATTGAACTCACAACTTGTACATGGGAATCAGATGCTCAAACACTGACCTCCGGTCCCCAAGAAGGATTGGTTTTTTTCATTTGTTTGTCTTTGATTTTAGGAGGTACTGGGGATTGAACCCAGGACCTTGTATTTGGGAAGCAGGCACTGAACCACTTGAACTACATCTGCTCCTCAGAGCATAGAATTTTGACCACCAGTGGAAAAATCTTGATCAGTATAAGAAATGTAGCCTCTAGAAACATCTACCAAAAGATTACACTGCCTCTAGAGCTAATATTTCCTTGCCAGTTTGAGTGACATTTGAATTCCCCATACAACTTTGCCAAGCAACTGTTCCCTCTGGGAGACATAATCCATAGCCCTTTTGATTTCTGGACACCCTCACTGGTAGAAAGTTAGCATGTTTTCCATAGAAGATTCACAGGGACTATTCACTGAGCTCCAAAGACCTCAAGCTGCCTACTTTCTCCTTGACACTGTCCACCATGCAGAGAATTTAAAGATTCTGATAACCTCAAGGTTATGGTGGATATATGGCTCATGATAAGTTTGAAAAGAAAATAAATCTGTGGGTAGGTAATTTATAAAATATTCATTTTTATCATTTTATTTGTTGCTTTATGCATAAACTATAAAATTCATGAAGATATGTTTGCTTAGATTATATGACAACTCTCCCCCTAGTATTGTATTCTAATGAACTCTGGGTTTAAACTGATAATTAAGTTCAAATTTCCTTTCCTCCTTATCTTGTGCCAAAATTACACATTGTGTGCTATAATATTCCTGACATTCTTGTGGAACACGCAATTATTCTACTTTCTCCCACTATTCTATCAAAAATCTCCCATGAGATAAACCTCTTAGAATACAGTTATATTTCTAACGACAGCTTAGGATACCGGTTTTGATTCAATGAACTGCGGCAGGGGAAAGTCTGGTTAGTCCAGGTTTTAAGTTGAAAAGGAATCATGTCATTTCCCTTTTTTTTCCTTATTAGATTTCTGATCCAAATTTTTCTTCCCTAAAGTGTGGAATAAAGGGAGAAATTAATGCGGTAGTGAAGGAAGAAATAAAAGGTTGGAGAAGCAAGAATGATAGAAGGGTAGAGATAATAATAAATACAATTTTTAATTGTAATAATAATAAATACAATTTTAATAATAAATACAATTTTTTAAGGATTCCTTTATGTGCCAGGGACTATGATAATAACGTTACATAGTTATCTAATTTATTTCTTTAACAACCCAGGAAGGTATTTATTTTCACTTCCATTTTACTATTGAGCAAAGAGAAGCTTTGAGAGGTTAATTGTTCTGCTTTAGTTTAACTATATAGCAGTTAACGGTGAAGCAAGGACTGAAATCCCTTGCTCTTATACTTTATTATCTCTAGTACTGTGCTTTTTTTAAAAAAGGAGATGGTGAACTGGAGAGCAGAAAGAGCTTTTTAGAGCAACAGGAGCATAACTGAGATCAAAGAGGATGCTGGAGAAGAGCAATGAAGAAGAGCTATGTCAAAGGAGGGAAAGAGGCAAGGAGAGCACCCCATAGGGATTTGAGGAGGAATGACTTTTAAAAATTACTAGTTCAATGTGTGACTCACACACATGCCTTCTCCACTTCGGAGCCAGGGGTCATCCCAGTCTGACAGTTCTTATCCTATATCTGATGCCCTGCTTTCCAGCTGTTTCCACATCCAGTTCCTTCTGGGTCCGCCCTTGCACTCCTTAAAGTCCACTGTGGATTTTTTCCACTTTCTCACTATCTGAATGGAATTGTTCCCCAAGTTGTTTGCTTTGCTTCCCTGGGTGAACACAATCACCTCCATGTCTGTCACTATAATCTTTAAGCATATTTTCCCCACACCTGTGTCTCCAGCTGTGATTTCCTCACTGGGCTCGAACCCCCTTTTTGACATTGTTAACAGAGATTTCTTAATTTAACCTAAGAGTCATCCCTCAATGTCAACTCACCTCCTCCCAGTTTATGACTGTCACCCTGACTCA
Source organism: Tolypeutes matacus (assembly GCA_026826555.1). Taxonomy (NCBI): domain Eukaryota; kingdom Metazoa; phylum Chordata; class Mammalia; order Cingulata; family Chlamyphoridae; genus Tolypeutes; species Tolypeutes matacus. The sequence goes on from JAKSZT010038590.1 coordinate 25,164, forward strand.
ACATATTCAGGTCATTTCAAATAATATTCTACTCCTCATTTTCCATAGTTCATCAGTGACATGTCGCATTGGTTGCCCCTGCACAATGTCCTAGACACATGCTTTGTATAGCCTATGATGTGGTCCTGGGTCAGAGGCCATCAGAACTGCTATTAGAGCTGCTGTGCCCCTGTGGGCTGTCTCTTCCTTATTCAAGCCATCATTCCCATTCCTGATGAAAGCTTCTTCCTAAGATTGAGTCTTAAGAGAAATGATACAGTAAAGGCTTCCATTTACCTAGGAAGTTGGAACACATCTTCTTGAGTTAGTACCTGCCCCAGGGCAGAGACTGTGCCTTACATGGAATCCCTGCAGGTTCTTCTGAGAATTTTCTACCTAAGCTATCATCACAGGTTGTTTTAAAGATTTATACCTATACTGTTTCTACTTGCAGGCAAGATTGTGACTCTTTGATATACTTATTATATATAACCCTTAGAATATATATAATATTATATCTATTATCTACCTAATTATCTACATGCTATCTACTACTTATATCTATCTATATTTCTGTCTGTCCATATCTATCATCTCTCTTTATTTATCTGTAACTATATCTTTTTATCTATATACATTTACATCTATCATCTATCTCTCTATCTAATCCATCTATGTAACATCTAATGTTGTCATAATGCCTGGCACATGCTGCTGAAATCTCCTTTGGTGTTTGGTAGAGCATGTTGTTACCTACACTAACATACAATAGGGAATATCAAATTCACAGCAACATGTGGAATTTCTGGAAGCAGATTTATGAGAAAGGTGAATGGGAACTTGACTATGGATGATTTATTGCCTGTCAGTCCAAAGGATCTCTTCCTTTAATCTAAAATTCACCCAAACATTCTTGTAATCTGAGTACCCAGATTAAAGCAAACATCTGTTTAACTTTCAGGGTTATAACCAGTATTATGGTGCAAGAGAATGAATCTTGAGGACAAGGTTTACAAATGACAGCATTTTACTTAGCTGATATTAAAAAGTCTTCATTCATTACACAAAAAAAACATTTCTCATAATTTATGTATTTCTAGTCTGTTCATATGACGTGCTGATTGGGCAGAAGCTCTAATTAAAACAATAAAATCAAGAAATGAGCTCACACAATAAGAAAGGGTCTAAAATAAAATCTCAATTTTGCCCTCTACAACTTTCTTTTACTCACTCCCATCCCATCACTCTCTTCAAATCTTCCCACAGGACACGCTCACCCACACCTAGGCTTTGTGCCTTTCTTGTCCTCCTGCCTGGAATTGCCAATTTTTTATGGTTTCCCCCTTCACTTCACATCATACCTCTGATTTCACTATAGCCCAGTTTCTGCTTCTCACACAAAACCACTCTCACTAATTCATCACTTTTGGATATTCTCCTATAAGTACCCATAATAATAATAATAATAAAAACATTTCCTAATAAAGATTGGGAGGAGAAGGGAGGTACATAAGCATTTAATAAGTACCCTCCACTTCTCAGGTTCTGTGCCAGGCATTTCCTATATATAGTGCCTGAAGTCCTACTTAAAAAAAAGTCTGGGAAAACTGAGAAGTTGTTAAAGGTTAAGAACGTGCACTCAATCAAGATTAGCCTTAGTTCTAGTAGCTTTGTTGTAGATTTTGGGGGACTTTCTAGGTGTAGGATCATATCATCTTCAAATAACAAAAGTTGAACCCAGAGGAGAATTGTGGTTAATACTATAAACACAATAGTAGAACAAGTGTGCATCACTATTACAAGGTGGCAAGACTATGGTGACACATGGAAAAATACAATTAATGTAAGCTATGGACTTTAGTTAACAGCAATATTGTAATATCTTTGCATCAATGTCAAAGAAGTACTTTGCTAATAATAGGCGGTAGAGAAAAATATAAAAATTGTATGCGATAGACCATAATTGGTGGTAATATTCTGATAACGTTATCTTATCATCTGTAACAAATGTTCCACAGCAATTCATGTCTAATGTGTTGGTTGAGGTCTGATGTATGGAAATTCTTCACATTTGCATGATTGTAAGTTCACAACTTCTCTAATAAAAAAAAAAAATATATATATATATATATATAAAGAGGCTATTGCTCAGAAGTGATTTCATGGGGTAACTATTTGAAGTGCTGATGCTACTTCACACAGGAGTAAATTAACTGCTCAGAGGCCCACAGATGTCATAATCCAGTATGACACTGAATCCAAATTTCCAAAAGTCACGTTTTACACACATGGCTCCTTGTAAATCACCCTGTGAAGCTGAAAAGTATTTAAGACCTTGCCTATGGAAAACCTGAAATATGTTATATTTGCTAATAATTTCCAATAATTTTTATTTGTTATGTTTATGGTAGTTTCTTAAAAAATAAAAATCTGTCTTACACACTGTGTCATTTATAGCCAATTACACAGCATGTGTGACAGTTAACTGACTCGATGATTACTGAATTTGATAACAAATCTAAAGGTCTGAACCTCAAAGTCACTCCTTATTCTGTATTTTAAGGTCATTAGCCCTATCAAATTATTCTTTCTAATAGTGCTGGGGGTGAAATGGACGTGAGAAGGAGCTGGGACACAGCAGTTACTGGACGTCAGGAGAAATCAGACCTGTGTGGCCAAGGAAAGAGTACAAGGGCTATGGATGCCATAGAGAGAACACCAGCCACTCTGAGCTGACATACGTCACCTAGACTGTGAAATATTGCTCAGCCCAGAGTGTGGTAGATGGCCACACTTGCACATACCTGCTCCCACCCATGCCCCAAAACCTTTCCATTTTTCCTTAAAATATTTCAATCTGTTACTAAAATTCATCTCAAAGCTTGCTTTCCCTGGGGTCTGAGACTATTTGGGTATACTTGCTGAAGTTCTCTCTTGCTATGGGTATGCTGGACTTATTATTGCTCTTGTGACTATGATTTAACATCATTACAAATATTGGGGTACACAGGAAATGAGACTCAGGGCCCACTCTTCAAGAAGAATTTCAAACAGATTCTCTGCCTAGATGCTGGGATGGTTGGCTCTGTTTCTAGTTGTCTTTTTTAGACTGAAATATACAATTTTACACATGTTGCTTAATAAATGTCCCCTTGGTCTCCAACATATATGAGTGTCGATGCTGCCAAAGCCTTATTCATGTCTACTGAACATTGCCTATTTCAATTTGTCAAACATTGAAGACTAACCACTCACCTCCATGGTTCCGCAGCTTTTTTCAGGAAGATTGGTTAAGGAAGGGAGGTTTTAACAGCTGGTCAAATTAGTTGAGGTGGAGTGTTCAGGGATTGAGTCATTGGGAATGCTCTCCATATTCCAGGAAGACACAGTCCATTTGCTTTAATGAGGCCGCTGGGATCTTGCCCCTATGTGAAACTTGCCCTCTGCGCAGGTATAGAAATATTATTCCCAGTCTAGGATAAAAGTCTGCTGTCTGCTGCAGTATGATTACTGGAGAGATTCGGTTCTTATCAGAACTTCTCCCAAGTGTGGGCAAACTCTGGCCCTTTGCTCTAGTGCTGGCCCCTGGAATACCCACACAGACTTTGATGTGGTGACATGGGCTTATATTGTCATATGGTGGAGCATGCTTATATGAGTATATGATGGAGATCACTTCTGAGGATAAAGTTTGTAGGTGACAAGCCATCTCCCATGTCATTTTCACTGCTTGTTTCAGAAGTATCTGCCAAATTAAATGTGACCTGAAACTCTCCACTCTATTCTATAAAGACTCATCTCTTTCTCCCCTGCTGAGAGTAACATCTCATTCTATTTTTGAACAGGAAGCTATTCCTGATGTTTTGCTTAATTAGTGTCTGAGGGCTTAGCTGATAATTGAGGTAGTGTGTGAGCCTAGAGTACTTACTGGGGGCATGGAGAGGGAAAAGCAGTTGTAATACAGGGGCTTTTTTGAGACTTGGGTATTGTCCTGAGTGACATTGCAATGACAGATATAGGCCTTTTAATATCATCATATAACATGTAGAACTGTTTGGGAGAGAGTGTGGTCTACAATGTGAACTATGGTGATGCTTAATGGCAAAGCCCCAGGATGTGTTTATCAATTGGAATTAATGTGCCACACTAATGAAGGATGTTTATGTGGGAGATTGTGGGAGGTTGTGGGAGGTGGGGCACATGGGAATCCCTATGCAGAGGATTAACTTACATACCATGTAGTACAGTTAGAGATTGTGCAATGAACAGCCTTCAACACCAAGCTCAGTCACTATCTGTGTGTCTTTAAGGAAGTTACCCTGTCCCGGCCCGCGGGACATCAACGAGGACCCGAAACCTGCCGAGAAAGAATGGTGGGACAAGAGACGCAAGGAATGACAGCAAGACAGTATTCTGATCAAGCTGCAAATTTTATTTGAAGGAGCAGGGCTTATATGCTGTTTGGAGAAGGGAAGTGAGTCGGGGCACTCCAAGATTGGAGGGTGCTGTTGCTGGGGTAGGGGCAGTTTTTACTCTCAATGCTGTTGCTAGGGTAGGGGCAGATTTTACTCTCGTGCCCTGCGCCTGCGTATCGTTACAATCACCTAGGTAGAAATGGGAACCGGAGAACAAAGGAGCTACAATCACCTAGGTAGAGGTGGGAACCGAAGAACAAAGGAGCAAGGAGGAAGAAGAACAAGGAAGTGACAAAGCAGATTTTGTGCCTGCGCCATGTTGTGCTATGTAGCCACTGGTTGCTGTCGCTTAGGTTGTTGGCACCTCTCTTGGCAGAGTCCAGTGACGGCTCCCAACATCTCCTCCCTTTTTCTTTAATTTAGCACAGTACTCTCCGTAGGCTGGCTGAGGAAGTCAAGGCCTCATGAGGGGGGTAGCACAGGCAACGCGGTGTAAAGGAGGGGGACTGTGCCTGTCTTAGGTCGGAACTGTACCCCGTAAGGAACTGCATTTGAGAGACAGTGTACCTTACTCATTATATGATCAGTCTTACCCGTCATTGGGAAGCATGGCAGCAAGGACATGTCCCTGTCTTAGGTTGACTGAGGGGCCAGTACAGTTGCCCGTCATTGGCTATCCAGCCCAGCACCTCTGTGAGCGTTTTTTGCCTGGCAAGTTCTATGAGCAGAGCAAACCCCTGTACTGATGAGGCGTGCTTATTAGGGAACAGTCAGGTTGCTCTTGCCTATGACTGCTCTCTGCAGCGATTTATTATGCACTCAGCAGCCTTAAACGGAGGGAGCAGTACACAGATGGTTTGTTGGCATGCCTTGGTCAGCAAGGTGGAGCCGGTGGTAATGTACCTGAATGGACCTGCCAAGAGCGGAGTCAATCTGATCTTTGACTAGCTGAATAATTTTTCGTAAAGCCCAAGGTGCGAAGGTTAAGATAAGCAGAAAGGTTATAAGAGGAGTTATTATAGGGATTATATAGGGGAGTACTGAAGAGGATAGCCAAGAGAATGGGCTTGGATTTTCTGGGGATCGCCTTTTACGGAAGTCCTCCATGATTTTGTTTAACACATCTATGTTTTGTTCAACTGTTCCTGATTCATTGATATAATAACAACAGTCTTCCTTTAAGAAGAGACAAGCGCCACCTTTGTCTGCAGTGAGGAGGTCAAGTGCTCGACGATTTTGCAGAACCACGCGTGCCAGAGATGTGAGCTGACGCTGTAATGCAGCGAGCGATGTGGAGGTGGATTCCAGGGCGGCTTCAAGTTTTTCTTCGAAGTCTCTAGCACTGGAGATGCTATACCCTAGGGCAGCACCAGAGGTTCCGGCAGCAGCAAGGGCGGTGGTCATGCTGACTCCTATCAGCAGAGGGACAAACACTGCTCTCTTGTTACGATCTGAAAAGGCTTGAGGAAGAAATTCTGCACGGGTATAAAGAGTCATACTAGGGATGGTAGTGACAAGCAAACACGGACCAGGTGAAGATGCATTGATACAAGTAAAGAGTGTGAGGTTACACCAGAAGAAGTGTCCAGGAGGAGCGACGGTAGAAGCATTCAAAGTGATTGTGTTAGTACAATTGAAAGATGGTGTATCTAAGGTATGATTGAAGCCGAAACAATTTGAAACATTTGTTGGATGAGGGGATAGCGGAATAGTGATAGTTAGATTAAGATTGGGACAGTCATCAGAGGTATTAACATTGGTGACAGGAGAAGGAACGATGGTGAGTAAGGGTTTGTATAATGAAGCACAAAGGAAGCAATCAGAAACATTTGCATTAGGTGTAGTGATATTAAGAAGATTTAAGGCGCGTTGAAGTAGCATGGGCCAAGTGGGTAGGGGGTCCTTTAGGGACGAAGACAAAAAGGTATGAGAGAGAGAAGGAGAGGCGGAGGAGGGGGAGAGCTGTGAGGTAAGGGTAGCCTCAGCGCTTTGTATTTCTTGTTGAGTTTTTTTTTATAGGGTTTTTGTTTGGGTTGGGAACATAGGCATGAGCTATATAGAGGGAAGCGCTGGGTGTACTAGAATATCCAGTTGTGTACATTTGACCATAAATTCCTTTTTGCCACCTAGCATCCCAAGGGTCTTTTATAGTAAGGTTGAATGTGTTGCCTTTTAGGGCAAAAGAGATATATCTGCCTCCTCCAGAGGCAGCGTCATTATATGCATCATGGATAACACAAGACCAATATGGGCATCCACCATAATCTATGGTGAACTTTTTGTGGCAATAGTCTCTGGTTTGGTCAAAGTCAAAGCAGATGAAGGGTCGAAGTGCTGACTTAAGGGTAGGAGATTTGGAGGCATCAAATGTAATAGAGGTTGGACGCTGGCAGCCTGCCTCATCGCAAAACCCTATGCCGAGCGTTTTCCCTCTTTCAGTTACTGTGAACTGCCAGATATGGGTAGTCAGAATGACAGAACAAGGGAACAGTATAAGGATAGTGAGGCGGAGAGGGGGAAACATCTTCCAGCGTTGATAATTCGCCTGCAAAAGAAGAGAAAGAAAGTATGTCTCAGGGAGGTGTGTCCCTGGAATTAGCATTAACAGCAACAGGGGGATTTATTTGTTTGATAAGTCTTTCTGGGAGCCAGCGAGGGCCGTTTCCCTCTTGGTCATATATGCAGGCGGAACCACGTCCCCAAATGATTACAGGGTCGGGTCCGTTCCACTGTGATGTTAGGGGATCGCGCCACATGACTGTGGGTTGCTGTGTTTGTGAGGCGGGGTGCCAATGCCTGTCAGCTGCAGATTGTTCATTTACATCCAAAGTGAGAAAATTGAGAACAAAGAGAGCATGATGTAGGAGGTCTCGTGGCCGCTGTTTGGATAGGCCAAGAGAACTTTCAGCCAGACGGCTCAAGGTATTTTTTAGAGTGCGATGGGCACGTTCTATAATACCTTGGCCCTGTGGGTTGTATGGGATACCAGTAACGTGGCTGATTTGCAGTTGGTGACAAAAGGTTTGAAAATTCTTTCCGGTATATCCAGGGCCATTATCAGTTTTTATAGCTTTGGGTTGGCCCAGAATGGAAAAACAATGTAACAAGTGGGAGATGACATGTTTCGAGGCTTCACCTGATTGTAAGCTAGCGGTTATGAAGCCACTGTAAGTGTCGACACAGACATGAATGTATTTAAGCTGTCCAAAGCTGTTGAGGTGGGTAACATCCATCTGCCAGATTTCATTGGGGATGAGCCCCCTAGGGTTAACCCCTAAATGAGGAACTGGCAACTGAGTGACACAAGTTTTGAAAGCCTTGACAATTTCCCTGGCTTGCTCTCTGGTGATTCTAAACTTCTTGCGGAGGGTATTTGCATTCAGATGGTGAAGTGCGTGGGCCTGTGTGGCTGATGTTAGAGGGGTAGAGAGAGAGAGTAACGTCAGTCGGGTGGCGGAGTCAGCTAGCGTATTTCCTTTAACTAAGGGCCCAGGAAGGGTTTGATGACCACGGAGGTGTCCAATAAAAAACGGATGTTGCTGGGCGAGAATGGCCTTTTGTAGTTGAGAAAATAGTGGCACAGCATTACTAGATGGCTTGATAAAAGGGGTGGTTTCTAATAGTGGTACTGAGTGAGCGATGTATGCGCTATCTGTATACAAATTAAATGCCTGATTTGAAAGATGGGAAAAGACTTGTAGTACCACAAAAAGTTCAACTAGTTGAGCGGAGGTGTAGGGGGAATGTTTAGAGAAAACTTGATCCTGTATTACGTAAGCGGCGGTTCCATTTGCTGAGCCGTCTGTGAAAACTGAAAGAGCGGAGGCGATGGGTTTCTGTTTAGTTACTTTTGGGAAAGTGAATGGGTGAACGTTTGCAAACTGAATTAATGGATCAGCCGGGTAATGATTGTCAATGTTGCCTGCAAAAGAGGAACACGCTATTGCCCATTCATCACTGGTTTGAAAAAGCCAATCAACCTGCTCTTGTGTATACGGGACAATAAGGGAGTTTGGGTCCTTTCCAAAGAGCTGGCGGCTAGTATGTCTGCCTTTTGTTATAAGGGCTGCCGTGAGATAAACAAACGGTGAAAGGACTCGAGGTGGTGCTGCAGACAAATGAACCCAAAGAATGGGGCGTCCCTTTTTCCCTTGGAGATTAGTTAGAGGCTGCCAAAAGACACCCGTTGGCGTATGGGTAGTGGCCAGGACAATAAAGATTAATGGGTGGTGGTAATCAATTTGATAACAGGATTGGGTACTAATGGCCTGGTTAATAATGTCAAGAGCACCTTTTGCCTCGGGGGTTAGGCTTCTGGGTGAGGAGGGGCTGGTGTCTCCTTTCAGGGTATTATAAAGCGGAAGGAGAGTTGCAGTGGATACTTTAAGATAAGGGCGGAGCCACTGGATGTCCCCCAAAAGATTTTGGTAATCATGTAAGGTTTGTAAGTGAGAAGTTTGTAATTGTATGCGGGGGGTGAAGACCTGTTGATCCCAGAGCTCAAAACCAAGGTACGAAAATGGGGTAGACGTTTGTACCTTGTCTGGTGCTACCGTGAGGCCTTTTGAAGCTAAATGTCTGAGCAGGTTGGTGTAGCAGGAATGGAGGCTAGTTAAGCTTGATCCTGCTAACAAAATGTCATCCATGTAATGAAGAATATAGATATGCGGCCAGGCCTGTCTGATTGGATTAATGGCGGTGGCAACAAATCTTTGACACAGAGTGGGACCCACGATGGGCGCCAGTTGTCCCGGCCCGCGGGACATCAACGAGGACCCGAAACCTGCCGAGA
>JAKSZT010038590.1:45521-68103 GCA_026826555.1 Tolypeutes matacus
GATGTAACCATGAAGATGAAAGCCACACACTAAGAATGGTGGAGCATTCAGAAGGAGCCAAGTTACCTGATGATTATGAAGTTGCCATGAAATGTGAACCACTGGATTCTTGGACATGAGAATGAAAAGTTTCCATCTGTTTGCAGTACTGATTTGGATTTTCTGCTTTAGGAAGCCAAACCTTAACCAAACAGAGCTTTCAAGTTTTTCTGAAATGTCTTTCTTTACCTATTATTATTCTATGGACTTTAATAGAGCTGCTGATATTAATAATTCCCATTCTCTTGTAGAAGGTAATCTGAAGCAGTCTGACATAGGCATACTAGATTAATAATTAAAGCAGCAGTGAATAAAATGAATGCATTTAATTATCAAATGAATGATAATGAAAACTAAATGCTACTATAGTTTTTTTTTATTTTTTAAAAGACACGTAGATTATACAAATATTACACAAAAAATATAGGGATTACCATACACCCCACCTCCCACACCTTATCTATTTAACAGAAAAATATTAAATTTCTATCATGCGAAGTCCTGTTATGTTCTCTAACAGAGTTGCAAGGATCTATATAGTACATAGGCAGTGCCAAATAAAAGAAAACAGACCAATATGCTAAGCCCTCAATATTAATACTTGTACTTATGAAACTTATTCTTATAAAATTGAAACTTAGCCTAATTATATCTATTCCCCAAGAGTTATCTCCTAAAAATCTCCTTGTTACTCAAAGGTGGCCTCTCTCTAATCCAAATTCAGCATATAAATTCACTACTTTCCCCCCTGGCATGAAACATGACTGCTGAAGATAAGCCTCCCTGGCATGAGAGATTGTTACCAAATGCCAACCAGCAATGCATATGGAAAAGAAAATGACCAGAAGGAGAAAAAAATTTTAGGAGGTACTGGGGATTGAACCTAGGACTTCATGCATGTGAAGCAGGTGCTCAACCACTGAGCTACACTGACTCTCCTATATGAAAGACTTTTTTTATGGTTAAGAGATTTGAAAGTGTGTTAGAAGGTCATTCCAGAAGTTAGGCTTATATCAAGTAGATCTCAATAACTGCCACAGTAAACACAGACTCAAACGGGGGTCATCTCATGGGCTCTAAAGTTATCTGGACACTTTAGGCAGGGCACATAACCCCATGAAATCAGTACCCCATCGGCGGGCCTTACCTTGGAATGTATGATAACCTATCTACCCAATGTCACAGAGTTAGATTCATTTATAATTTTACTATACATGATTCTTCTACCCCTTTTATTTGAACCTTTAATTAGCACTATACCCATTAAATATATGTCCCAGAGACTAAAATTTTCCAATTGTTTATATGCTCATTGATTCTTGAATCTCAGCAGAGTTGCAGACAACACCTGCTCTCCAATTAATCAGATTCACCCAGGACAATGCCCATCCCAAAAAACAGTATATACAACTGCAAACAAAAAAGTTCCACACATCTGGCCCATAAGATCTAAGCTCCCTCTTAGTCTGAAACAGGGTGGGCATCACCATCCCCAAAACTTAGGAATGAACAAACATAAGGGGGAATACAACCATGGACCAAATTAGGCATGATTATTGTTGTAATGGAAGAACTTGTAACATTGATATAAAAACAGTGGTCACCAGAGTTTCTGAAGGGAGGAAGAAGGAAGATTAGATGTAACTTAGGCATTTTAAGGCATTGGAATTGTTCTGCATGATATTGCAATGACGAATACAGGTCATTAAACATTTTGTCAAAACCTATAAAATTGTATGGTGCAAAGTGTGAACCATAGTGTAAATTCTAGACCTTGGTTAGTAGCAATGTTTCAATATCTGTTCATCAATTGTAACAAATGTACCACACTAATGTACGATGTTATTATAAGGCAAAATGTGAGAGGGGAAAGGTAGAGGGTATATGGGAATCCCCTATATCCCGCTCCCCCAAGATGACCCCCTCATTTGTTTGCTTGTTGTTTTTACTTGTTGTCTGCTCTTTGATTTTGCTTGATGTCTGCTTGCTGTCTGCTCATTGTTTGTTTCTTCTTTAGGAGGCACCAGGAACCAAACCCAGGGACACCCTTGTGGTAGGCAGGCACTCAACTGCTGGAGCCATATCTGCTCCCTCCCCTATGTATTTTTTTCCCCTCCCCTGTTTTTGATGTAATTTTTCTGTAATCTAAAATGTCTTTAAAAATAAGGTAAAAAAGAAAAAAAAGAGCAAATGACCCTGGCTGATTTAGTGGGCCAGACTGTAACTAAAAATATTATCTTCCCAATGGCTTATTTGTAATGGCTTCACATTAACAGGAAAGGATTAAATTTAAGAACATGCTTTGTTTGGGCTACTTAATCCAAACTACCACATCCATATATAAAGGAAGAAGAAGTCCACTAATCTTTAAAAGCTTATAGTGAAATGGAGTATCCAAATACATTAATATCTCATACATATGTAAGAAATATAAACATATATTGCATCATGTTGTATTTTTTCATAAATTATTTGAGGGAAGTGAAGTGAATTTGTTATTCTAAGGGCAAAATTATTACTTTGGATAAATGGTCAAAGAGAGAATAGCAGGGCATTGATGTAGTGAGAATATGAAACATTTAAGGGAAACAAGGTGTTTAATGAAGAATGGTTGTGAGACAGAAAGAGTGTTAAAAAGTGTGAAAAAGGTTTGCACAATTCCTAGAACTGTGATGAATCTAAGGCAAACCTTGTTTTTAAACCTTGTTAATATTTTAAAAGAAGTTTTTAGCAAATTTATATGCATCTAGTAAAGGAGAGCTGATGCAGGAGGGAATTTGAAATGATGGTGCCATTCACCCTCCAACATATGTCTGCTGAAAAGATTTGGAAAGGATCAAGAAGGGGCTCAATGACTCTATTTGATATTTCAAATAGTAGTACTTTTTTGGAAGGACAAGTTTCTCTGAATACAAGGATGGTAAATATTGAGAATATGGAAATCATTCCTTGGAGTGATGAGACATTCATTTGGAATCTTAGAGGCTCCAGTACTTGTTCCTAGTGTGCATGCAGTTGATCCAGGAGACAGGCAGAGATAATATGGCTTTTTATGACTTTTACACATTTTAGGATTTCAGCCATCCCTGAGATTGTAGGATCCTCTTCAAAGCACTCTTCACATCCTTGTTTCTTAAGGTGTAGATGAGTGGATTCAGCAGTAGTATGATAATGCAATACCAGAAGGACATGAATTTGGCCTGGATGCTATTGGCAGGAGGCTGGAGGTACATATAGATGGCTGGCCCAAAGTACATTATGATGACTGCCAAGTGGGAACTGCAGGTACTGAAAGCCTTAGACCTTCCTTCAGCTGAAGGTAACTTCAGCACAGCCCTGCAATAAAGATATAAGAAGGAATGGCTCCCATGGCCAAGGACAGATCATTAGCAGTGGTGTCTCCACAGGCCAGCTTGATCAGAACAGGCACCTCACAGAGGAAGTGGTCAATGGTGTGGTGACCACAGCTGTGAAGTTGGAGGGTAAGGGTGGCTTGAAGCACTGAATTGACCAGGCCACTAGACAGGCTACAGATGCCAGCCACACACATACCCAGGGATGCATAATGAGAGTGTACTTAAGTGGCCAGCAGATGGCCATGTAGCAATCGAAGGCCATCACTGCCAGCAGGGCACATTTGGTGCACCCTGTCCAGCGGAAGAGGTAGGCCTGAGTGATGCAGCCCCAGGAGGCAATGGTCTTCTTTGGTCCCCAAAGGTTGGCCAGTAGCTGGGGCACAATGGTGGTAGTGACACAGAGGTCCAGAAAAGAGAGGTTGCCCAGGAAGAAGTACATGGGTGTGTGAAGGATGTGTGAAGTCTTGGATCCAGCAGGGAGAGAAGGATGATTGAGCTGTTCCCCACTAGGGTCAGAATGTAGGAAATCAGCAACACACCGAAGAGAGGCATCTCCAGCCATGGATGATCTGAGAAGCCCAACAAGACAAATGTACTTGGGGAACTCATGTTTTCTCCTTCCATGATATGTTCACCTGATTTATGGCTGGAATTAAAGGGACAAGATTTAGAGATAAGTACATCTTTTAATTTTCAATCACTATATGTTATCATTCTGAAACTGTGTTGGTGTGATATTCTCCATAACTAATGATGCACTATTTCTGTATAAACACTGTCTTAGCATTTGACATTGAACAAGGGATAGATCTGGGACAGCTTAGGTATCTTGGAAGAGCTGCTGAGTTTAAGTCTCCAACACTCATGGATTTAACCAAGTCACTTATCTCTGTGTGACAGTGTCCTCATTTAAATATAAAAAAAATTATATGTTTTTTGGAAAAAAATTATATACTTATGTCTCTATCTCCATCTCTATATATCTATCATCTATCTACCTATCTATCATATACTATCATCTATCTATCATCTATCTATCTATCTATCTATCTATCTATCTATCTATCTATCTATCTATCTATCTATCATCTATCTATCATCTATCATCTTTCATGGTAAACTCTGTATAAGTGTTGGTTACTCTTGTCTATGTCTAATCTATATCAATCTACTTGTACAAACCCATCCCTTCATAAAGCATACTGGTTTCATGTCATGATGAAAAGAGCATGTGGTCCTTTGCATCTGGAATACCTCTCTAAGTAAACATTTAAAGGAAATGCTACCTAATATTTTTGTTCAATCCAGTTAGGTGAAGAATACTTGTATTCTCAAATAAACAGGTTAGAAGTTCGGGGGTGCTATTACAGCAACTGAAGTCTGAATTCTTCTGTGAAGGAAGAGTCAGAAAATGAGAGTTTATTTTGGGTAATACTTTTTCCTTTACTTTTTCATTTAACTTCCCTCATCTTCCCGGTTTTCATTGCCTCTCTTTTCTCCTTAATCATTTACTTTTATTCTTTAACCCTCTTGTTATTTTTTATAATAAATTCTATTTTTCAGAGAAGTTTTAAATTTACATAAAAATTACACTAAAGTAAAAGGAATTCCCATATAACCCCTCCACACACACACATAATTTCCCCTACTATTAACTTCTCACATTAGTGTGGTATATTTGCTACACTTGATGTACCAATATTGCAGAACTGCTACTGACCAAAGTCTGTAGTTTACATTAGGGTTCACACTTTGTATTGTAACAGTTTCATGGGCTTTGACAAATGTATAATGTCATGAATCCAAAACTGCAGTACCATACAGAACAATTTCCCTGTCCTAAAAATGCCCTGTGTTCCACCTATTCATTACTTACCATCCCCTCTGAACTCCTGGCAGCCACTGCCTTTACATCAATGTTACAAGTTCTTCTGTTAACAAAAGATAATAACTACAATTACAATAAATCAACTTTGGTCCCTGGTTACACTACCCTGTTATGTTTGTTCATTCCTTGATCTTGATGGATTTTGGATAGTGCCCACTTTGATTGTTTTAGGCTGAAAAGGGACATAGATATTATGGGGCAAATGGAAGGAATTGTTTTGCTTGCAATTGTAGATACTCCTTGTTTTTTGGAATGGGACTTGTCCATCATCATCGTTTAGTTAGCTGTCCAGGGCAAGACCGAAGAACTCCACATTCTTTCCAAAATGGTGTCATCTTTTATCTAAAGGCTTTACAGGATGTATGCTTTCTTTTTCATCTTAAATATTTTATCTCCTACAGGATATTTTTTCTTGGATGCCCCAATAATACTTCAATCTTAACTATCCAAAACTCAGCTCACCACTACTTAGTGGGGATGTAAGCACTGTGTACCAATTACTTTATTGTGCTCAGTGAAGTCATGATTGTTCCACCCTCCATAAATTTGGAGTTATTCCTCAAATAAGCCAGAAAGTCCATTGCAGTTACTCTAATGCAAAAGCCCCAAATACCATATCACTCAAATACATTTCCAGTATTAATCTGTTTGGTAATATCATTTTTATTTTATTTCACATTTTATCAGGATGGGTCATAATAAAGGAATTGTCACATAACTCAAACTCAAAATGCCACAGTTTCATGGATGCTTATCAGTCTACTGTTTTTTTTTTTTTTTAAGACAGATGCACTTACTTATTTTTGGAAATAAAATAAGATTGATTATTAAGAGTGGAAGATCCTTCCCCAGAAATCAAAATCAGGTTAATTGTCATCACTTACAACCTGAATTAATCTTTTAATTTCAGTTTTCACCTCATTATTCAAAGAGGAAACCTTCTGCCCAACCTTAACTCTTCAAGCATTGTGAAGGACAATAAAAGGAACAAAGCAAATACATGTTTTTGTTTATCAGTTTCTTTGCTCTCCCAGCCCTAGAATTTATTTTAGATAAGATGAATTTATTCTTTTTTCCTCTCCTTTGAACTGTTGGGTCAGAGTTGAAATGGATTATTCAGCTACAGTTCCATATTTAATTTTCCTTTTTAGTGCTAACTAACTTGAAAGTCCAGTAGACCAAGATGGCAACAAAAATGCTCCAGGGAGCCATTTTCCTGTAGAATCTTAGAAGATGTCGTAAATCCTGTCAGAGTCATCTACCTTAAAACTCCAGAAATCAGTTAAAGAGTTGCATAAACTGGGAGAGTTATGAAACAAGAAAACGAAACCTCCCCCTCCCACACTTTCCCACATTAACAACACCTTTCATTAGTATGGTTCATTTGATACAATTTATGAACACATATTGAAGCCTTGCTACTAACCATGGACTATAGTTTACATTATAGTTTACACTCTGCCCTGCACAATTTTATAGGTTCTGACAAAATATATAATGATCTATATCTGTCATTACAATGTCATGCAGGGGAGCGGGTAGAGAATATGGGTATCTGCTGTATATTTTTTCCCTATACTTTTTATGCAATATTCATGTAATCTAAAGTGTCTTTAAAAATTAAAAAAAAAAAAATTTAAAGAGATTTAAATAAAGAAAATGAAGCCTAAAAAACAGTAGGATATTTCTGTGGTACCCTTGCTGACCCTCCCCCTCCACTCTCCCAGAGTGATGTGTGGAGCCAGCCTCTGTCTCTGAGTCTCTGGTTGTTTTCTAGAAGGAGATGGGCAAACTCTATGCACATACTAGGTTGCCTCTATGTTGGTGCTAGTACTTTACAGATAAGTATGAGCCATAATATAAAAAATAGATAAATCGGACTTCATCAAAATTAAAAACTTTTGTGCATCAAGGGACCTCCTCATGAAAGTAAAATGACAACCTAAAGAATAGGAGAAAATATTGGGAACCACATACCCCATAAGGATTTACTACCAGAATAAATAAAGAAATCATACAACTCAACAAAAAGCTAAATAACCGAATTAAAAAATGGGGAAAATCTTGAATAGACATTTCTCCAAAGATATACAAACTGCCAGAAAGCACATGAAAATATCTCAACATTGTTAGCTACCAGGGACATATAAATCAAAGCCACAAAGAGAAACCATTTCCTGCCCCTTATACTGGATACTATTTAAAAAAAGAAGAGGAAAATAACAAGTGTTGGAAAGGATGAAGAGAAATAAGAACTTTCATTCATTGCTGGTGTGACTGTGAAGTGGTGCAGCCTCTGTGCAAAACAGTGTGGCCATTCCTTGGAAGGTTAAGTATAGAATTACCATATGTCCCCACAATCCTACTGCCAAGTATCTACAAAGGAATTGAAAGCAGGGACTTGATCAGTTATTTGCATACTCATGTTCATAGTAGCATTATTCATGATAGACAAAAGATGGAAGCAAGTGCCCATCAGCTAATGATGGGATAAACAAAATGTGGTATATACATACAATGGAATATTATTCACATGTGAAAAGGAATGAAGTTCTGTTACATAGATAACATGGATGAACCTTGAAAACTTTTTATTTAGTAAAACAAGCCAGAAATAAAAAGACAAAAAATTTATGATCTCACTGATATGAAATAATTGGAATTAGTTAATTCATAAAGTCAGAACTAGAAGGAAGGTTACCATAGGCTGGGATATGGATAATGATTGGGGAGTTAATTGTTACAAAATTTTTGTTTGGAGTGATGGAAAAGTTTTGGTAATAGATGGTGGTGATGTTAGCACAACATTGTGAATGTAAAAAACTCCAATGAGTTATACATTTGAACATAGTTAAAGGGGGAAATTGTAGGTCTAGATATGTTTCTAGAATAAAATTTAAAAAAAAATAGTATAACACAAACAGTGAATCTTAATATAAACCATGGGCTATAGTTATAATAGATATAAAAATTTTTCTTTAATTATAACAAATGTACCACACTAATGCAAAGTGTTAATAATAGGGTGGTACATAGGAACTTTGTATTTAATGCAAAATTTTTCTGTAAACTTTCAACTTCTACAAAGAAATCCCATGCAAATGAAACTGACTGATTAACTAAATAAAAGTTTTGAGAATTTCTTTGCTTCTCATACTCTGTGGAGAATCAACACTTTCGTGGAACTTAATTTTAAGACAAGTCCCCAGGAAGCTTTTAACTTTCATGAATATAAGCAAAGTTTACCTGAGCAAAATGCAATTTCCATAGACATAGTCAGAAATTTTACAACCCCTGTCAATATTGCTACAAGGCAATACTAATACTAGTGTAATTCTTTGTTTTCGCATGGTATTCCAATTGTCCAGATGAAAATAATTTGGATAAAATCAATAGATTGACTTTTCTTAAATACCACATTAATCACTTTTACTATGTTGTCTTTTCTTTCATTATTATTCTGTCCTTTTAATCTCAGTCCTTTGTATTTCACATGCAGCAAATATTTTCATATGCTCTAAAATTTGAAGAACATTTTATTCCACAAATGGGAAGAGTATACATGATATATGTAAATTAGATTTAATAAAACATGTAACATGAACTTGGAAAAATAATTTCAGAAACACTGAAAAATATAGTATAAGATCTTAGAAAATGCTAGAAACAATATCATTTTTTATTTTTGTTTGGAATAAAAAAAATAAAGAAGAAATAAAATCATTGATAAATACACTCAGTCTTCTTCAGGAAAGAGGGTAGCTTTAAACTAGAAAGAATTCACAAAGGGCATTTCAGTGTCATGTTAAGCAACTAAGAATGAGCACCTTATATTTTGACATGTGTTTAATTCTTCAGACTCATAAAAATTACTTCACGATATGTGGCGTTAGCTTACAAATGTCTAAAACCATGGATAATTCTTAAGCAACAGAACAGGTCCCACCAGATAAAAAGGGAAAATATTATGGAAATTTTCAAACTGAGAGGAAATAGAATCCTTAGATTAACTAAGTTTGATGATAAACCTTGGAAAAACCTAGGGGAGATGATTAGTTTGTAATCATTTTGAGAAAGCATGGCCAGTAAAAGTAAATGAAGGTTATTTCTAATAAAATGTGAAAATATAGAATCATGGGGGAACTGGGATTTGTAGATTGGTTGGAGGTGAGAGATATTATATACATAAGGTGGGAGATCTGGTGTTGTGTGGTGAGCACAGATTTTTGCATCCAGATTAAACTTAACTGCATTCACCTTCTACCAGGCATTTACACCAAGGACTTTGAGTAAGGGATGCTCTTGTATTAAAATGAAAGAAATAATACTCACGTCTCAGGATTTTGAGTGAGTTAAATGTACTAAAAGCATGTATGGGGAGGGCTTACCCCAGTTTCTGGTACATGGAAGGCATACTGTAAGTGATGGTTTCTCCACTCTTAAAAGAGTTATCTTTCTAAATAATAATTAACAACTAGAAAAGGCAAGCAAAGACACAACAGCACATAAAAGACCATGTGGAAAGAGCAAAAGTTTTATGGTCAGCTATCAAGCCCTTTACAATTAAGTTAGCTTCCAAATGAGCCTTCATTTCCTCATCTCTAAATTGAGGATCATTGCAGTTAATTTGCACAATAATTGCACATAATAAAATGGTGCTTAATAGCTGGTGAACACATGCAGTAAATGTAGAGGAAACTATGGCACAGAGTGAGTAGGAAAACTGCAAGAGAAAGTGGAGCTCTACCATGATAAAACCGAGACCCAGATGCAATGCCTAAGCCTTTTACTCTACTGCTCCTTAAATAAAATACAAATCTAAGATGACTCAAAACTGGCAGGGATAGCTAATTCACGTGATTTCCACAGGTAAGAATATTCTGAATAAAAAAGGTAACATCTAATAGGGATATAAAAAATCCAGAATTTTCTTTAAAATTTAATTGTATAATTATAGGATGAGGAAACTTGGGGAATTGACATGTGATAAAATTCTGGGGCTTTCCTTTGATCACGCTATTAATACAAGTAGATCAATAGAGAAATTATGAGAACGTTTAAAGAAATATTTGGCTTCCTTAATAGAAAAATAGTCCAATCATGAAAAACTAAGGTGCAGTGTTTTCTGTACTGCCATAAAACTGTTTTTTGTTTGTTTGTTTGTTTGTTTAGGCAACAAGTTTAAATTGGATCATTGATCCACTGAAGTGTTTGGGATGGGGGCTTTGTTAGAACCTGGAAATGTGCTATAGAAGAAAATCCTTGAAAAATCTATTGTTATAAGCATGGAGAATGTTACATAGAAATAATACAATCCATTAAATGACTCTAATTTTAAGAAGAAAATAGACCATGAGTTTGTCAGGGAGAAGACAACATCAAACATGGAAAAATCATAGAGAGTCTAATTTAGGGTAAATAAAAAGGAGTTTTGTCTAGGAATTTTCTTTCTGCAAGGACATCATTGCAAGTAAACGAATTTTAGTTGGATCACCAATTTTTTTGAAAACCACAAAAAGAACATTTCTTCATGAAATTCAAAACGGAGTTAGATGACTGGATCCCCTTGTTGCCATAAAATGAGACTTGTTAACTTTCACTGAGATTATCCTATTTCCAGAGTAACAGGACCCAATCTATCCTTATGCTAATCTGCTGGAGTAATCCTCAAAAATTATAATCCTCAGTTTATCACTTCATTGTTTAAAAACTCTTAGGGACCCTCCAAACAACAACTTGTGGCACCTAGGCCCCTCTCTTTTCTGGCTTCTGTCATCTCACTCTTTTTCCTCTTTCTAATCTTACCATCTCTACAACTCCTTCCAAACAAATTGGAAAAGCCATGCACTCCAACCTTACATTCCTTTGCACATGCTAGTTTCTCTCTCTTCCCCTTTATTTTAAATTTCTGGAGTTCTATTTATCCTATAAGACATGGATCAAGCACCATTTCCCCTTTCTTTGAGTCCATATTTTGCTTCATATTCTTTTGTAATTTCAGTGTCTTACTGGTCTCCCCTTCTGCCTTGTGAGTATTTTAGGGGCTTGATCTATGATTAAGTTCTCCATGTCTCCCCAGCAACTGGCTTATTAACTATTTTATTAAATAGTGGTAGCTATTTAATAAAATGCATAAAATGGATATTTTGATTCTGTGGTTACTCAGAATGGCATATCAAACTTGCTTCCAAAGTGTCAATCTAATTCCATCTTCAACAATTGTTTCACATTGATTCTCATGTTAGATTGAGGCTATCTACTTCTTTAAAATTCATAGTCATTGCTCCCTCAGTTCACTTGAAAATGATGTTTCTTTCACTTGTCATACTAAAGTCTTTATATTTCTTTACTCAAACTCTGCCTAACATTCTAGACTTGACTCAAACTTTACTATTGCTTAAACCACTTGTCTGTGCCATCATGTAACATGTGGGGTGACAGAAATTTTACAGTCCATTGTCTAGTTTTTTTATATGATACTATGTGCAATGCTTGACCCATACCAAACTCATTATGTGTTTGGATGATTATTTTCTCTGTTTCTACTCTTGGGAGTCTTTTGGCTGTTGTCTTATTTTTTGCCATTGACTTATAGAAACATATATATGCATGTGTATATGTATATTTCACTCCTAATATGTGCCTGGACCTAAAAATTATTGGTGGTGGTGGTGGTGGGATGGAGTTCATGATTAGGTTTGAGAGAATATATCCTTAATGCTTTTATTTTAAGTCCTGTGCTTTACCTTAAGTTACCTAGAATAATTAACTCTCATTCAATAAGTGAGAGAATTGGGTTTCTGGATCCCTTTGTGGAATTCACTAGAAGAGAGAATGATGACACACATGTTAGAACCTAATCTGGTCTTTCTCACCTATTTTTACCTTGAGGTTGTGTGAAGGAAAAAGGTATTGAGAAACAAAGAAACAGGACTTGGAACATTAAGACTTGGGTCAAAAAGATGGAGATTTTCTTCCTTGTGTCTAGAATTCAATTGCTAGAGGGGTAGAAATGATCCAGACTTAGCAAGTGAGAGGGGACTTGCTGATGTGGTATGGGGGGGGTCTCTAAATTTTATTCTCTTGGATCCTATGAGACCTAAGATATTTCATGTTGGTAAAAGTTTAGGAATCATGTTTGTAGAAAGGAGAATACTAGAGGGATTTTTGCTCCTTCTAATTGGTCAACTTAAGAATCATCTTTGCCCTGGGCAAATACCTGGATGAGCTGAAGGCAAGATCATGAAACAAAAAATTTCTCAAGAACAGGATTGAAATTAAGGCTCTGGGAATTTGTTTTCATATCAAAGAATGTGCAGAGGAACAGACTGATGTCTACCATAGTCACATTATATAATTAAATACATGGTTAATTATTTGTGAAGTTGTATATATTAACCATGAATATACAACTTCAGCAGAAAACAGAAAATTAAGGTAAATTTTAGATGGTCAAATTTATATTTTCTTACCATGAGGGCAACTTTATGGCTTCTTTATGAAATACTGTATTTCACAATACTTGTTTTTCTTGAAATGTTCTCTTTCCACACTATAAAACCATCATATTGTTTTGTTCTTTGCTTGTAGATATCATCACCAACCTCAAGGGAACTGCATAGAAGATAAAAACTGTCTGGCTTCTTTTTTTAACACCTAATTGACTGAAAAACTTTTTCTACACCATGGGGTAATGAGTTGATTCAAGCCCAACTTGGAGAAAGAAATGACACAAATATTTTATAGATGATCCTCAGTATAAGGTTTTAAAAGAAAGTTTTGCTTTCACCAATGTCCTTCTCTATTCAACCTATTTCATTGAATGCTAACTCTGATTTTTTAATACTTTTTTTTCTTTTTCTAAAAAAGATATTTATATTACATAAATGTTACATAAAAATATAGGGGATGCCCATAAACCCTGCTCCCTACACTTCCCACATTAACAACATATTTCATTAGTGTGGTACATTTATGACAATGGATGAATACATGTTGGAGGATTGCCTCTAAGCATGGGTTAAATTTTGCATTGTAGTTATACTCTCTCCTGCACAATTTTGTAGGTTATGGCAAGACATGCAATGGCCAGTATCTGTTGGACAATTCCCAACTTCTGAAAATGCCCCCATATTTCACCTGTTTTTCTATCTCCCTACTCTCAGAACATCCAGTGGCCACTGCCTCCACATCCACGATAAAAGTTCTTCCATTGCTATGAGCACAATAAGTCTATAGTAGAATACCAGTAAGTCTACTGTAGTTCATTGTCCATTCCCCAATCCTGAAGATTGTGTGATGGTGATGCCCACTCCACCTCTAATTGAGAGGGGGCTTAGATCTCATGGGGCAGATGGGTGGGACTCTTTTGCTTGCCATTGTAGAATCTCTCTGTTCCTTGAGATGGTCATTGTTCATCATCATCTCCTTTTTAGTTGTCCTGAGTAAGTCCAATGAACTGGAGAGTAAGGGTTGCAATTATGCTGAGATTCAGAGCCCAACTGGCACATGGAAAGCCCAAAGACTCTAGTCTCTTGGATGTGTAATTATCAACCCTAGTACTAATTATAGGTTCAAATAGAAGGGTCAGAAGAGCCATGTTTAGGAAAACCACAGCTGCATCCAACTCTGTCACACTGGGGAACATAAATTCGAAAGTAGGGCCCACTGGCAAGGCATCAATCTCCTGAGCTATCAACCCAGACTATAGTCTCTGGAGGTTTCCAGAGCCCTCACAATCCCCACTATTTGAGGTAGTATTTACTTTGGCAGTCATTGAGATCCTGCTGAGACATGCATACGTGTAATCTCTGGAATGACCTCCTGACTCACCTTGAATTCTCTTAACCATAGAAAGTCATTTGTCTTTACCTTGTCCCCATTTTGGTCAAGGTATTTTTCCAGTTGCATTCTAGTTGATGCTTGGTAGTAACCCCTCGGAGCCAGGGAAGCTCATCCCTGGGAGTCATGTCCCACACTAGGGGGAAGGTAATGAATGTATATGCTGAGTTTGGATTATACAAATATGGCTAACTCAGATTTAATTCAGGAAAACTGTCATTCTCTTCCCCATTTCCTGCAGGTCTACAATGCCTTTCTGGCACTTTCTTGACTTTTTTCATATTGATGGTTGTAGAACTCCAGACTATCTAAAGGAGTCTGAACTTTCTACAGGAGTATCAGTTATGACACAGATTTGACAAAAAGAAAAAAGTGACAAAAGTAACAGGGGTTACAAAATGGTTGTCTGATTGAGATAGAAATAACAAAAGAAAGCTTTTATTGAAATATAGCATCTTGAGAATGAAGAATTCTTTTAACAAAAGAATAATTTATTTTTACCTCAGTCTGCCAGACCTGATTATTATTGAATATGGGCTTCATTATGATTGACATTTATTTTTGTAGCAAAAACCCCAATCCTCTGGTTCCTTAAAATATTAATGTCCCTTCAACATGTTTCAGAAAGGACTTTAAGCTTACTTCCAAAAGTATTTGAAATGCAAATAGGTTTCTGATTTATTGTAGTTTGCATGCTATACACATGATGTATGTTATTTAAATTTTAAAATGATTTTTAAATCACCAGGGATAAAAATAGTGTGCCCAAACTTGAAACAAATCTTTAAAAGCAAAAAATGGGACTTTTAAAAAAATCAGAAATAATTTAGAGAGTCAATTTAAAGAATCATGAAATAATAACAATAAATTGAAAGAGATTTTGAGAACAGAAAGTGGCAACATGATTAGCTAATATACCAATTGAAATATGATTAATCATTATTCTTCAAAACTAGTTTGTTTTATTAATTGATATATGTTTGTAATTATAGTAAATTATAGGCAAAGGCAAGAGCCTATTAGGAAATACTCCTGAATGATCTTTGAGATGCTGCTATATATTATGGAGTTGTATTTTTTACATGACTTTTTTGTAAACCTACAACTTCTCTAATTAAGAAAAACAGTTATTTAAAAATATTATGCTAAGTGGAAGAAACCAGAAACAAAGTTCTACATATAGTATGAATCCAATTGTGTAAAATATAAAAAAATCTATAGAGACAGTGTTAAATTAGTGGTATGCAGGGTTTGGGAAAGATAGAGAGATTGAGAGGTGACTGTTAAGGGGTGTGGGGTTTCCCTTGTTGGACTAAAGAAAATGTTATAAAATTGATTATGGTGATGAAGGCCCACCTCTGTGATTATCCTGAGAGCCATTCAGTGTACACTTTGGGTGGATTGTAGGGTGTGTGAATATATTTCAATAAAACTGCTTAAAAAGATGCATATGTCATAGGAGTTAGGAAAAAGCTCTAATATATATAAATACTATATTAAAATTTTTGACACTTAAACTTAAGCTATTTTGTGTGACTATAAGCAGACACAAAGATATATACACACAAATCATTGTGGATATTTACATAAAAATTATAGCTACATTACACACACATATTTGCACATACACACAAAGTCAACAAAAATTTTAGAGAAATAAAGAAGTTGGTAATATTTTTTATGTGGGTGAAGAGAATACGTTTTTTTTTTTTTAACTGTTCTTAGTGTGATTAATTGTATTTTAAAAACTTCCGTAAGTCTTGAAATAAGAAAAATTAATTTAGGCACAGGATAATTTAATCACATGAACATCAATTCACATCCCTTTCTTGTCATAGACAATCATATGAACCTAATAAACTTCACCTTGTAACCAAAAAATTAACAGATGTAGTTTGACTAACTGAATTATATTTTAAGCAATTGGTAACCTGATATTTTCCAATGTAGCCAAAAGAAAATATTAGTAATTGTGATAGCTTACTGAATTATAGCCTTGAAGCCTGTTAGCCTTGGAATATAAAGAAGCAGATATCTGATACTGTTGTAAATCACTGAACTGTAAATCTTGTTTCCTTAATGTTGATGCTATGTTTTGAAATTACATGTTCATACCGGTGACTGGATGGTAATGAGAAAACTTGGTACTGTTCCCGCTTATATCTCATTTTATTATTTTACAACCCAGAAGTGGGGTGCCCTTGCATGTAGTCCCCTGAAGTCAGGTGTCCTTGTATGTTGCCCTTTGTTTATTAAAATGGGTCAGCCCAGGATGGATGACCCCAAATTTGTAAGTTATTCTGCTAAACCAAAGCTGTTTTAATCAGAGTTGGACCGCCTGACTTGCACAATAGCTTAAACTTTAAACTAAGTGATCCAAGGGTATAATCAGTCTATACATGTTCAGCAATTAGACTATCTCTAACCTCTTTATCACCCTAAGCCTGCCTGCCTTTGTTTGAATGATATAAAGCACTATGTTTCTCCAGTTCAGGGATTTATGACCAATAGATCTTCTGTGCTCCTTGCTTTGTGCTCAGGAATAAACTTTCTTGGAAAGTCTGGTGTCACATAATTGCTTCTTCAATGTGCATCTGGCAGAGAACTCCTGCATTAATCAGTATCAAGCCCTCTAGTAAATGAAAACACTTAATCAAAGAAGAAACTCCAAATTCCAATACTGTAGAAGAAGAAAGGTATTATGTTAAGATCCAAATACAAACATTTTCTCCATTTTTAGGTGGGCCTACCTTTTTCAAACTCCAGGAAAAGACAGACTCTTATGTAGTAAAAGTATGTTTTATTCTTTAAAAAAGCATTAAACATTGTAACTTGTTGACTGAAAAACAAAGTTTGAAGCTATGTACTAATTACTTTTAACCTCATTGAGTCTGAGTTGCATTATATTTGATTAAACAAAAAGATTGTGAAATAAGATAGCATCAGAGAATTTGTTATAGCTATTTGTTATTTGCTAGCTACTAGCTACTAGCTTTTTGACTTTAAGTTGCAACAACATGGTTTTTATATATATGCATACATAAAATTAAAAGTTAAAATTTTATTTCTCAAGCTAATTGCAAAATTGGATTTTTTCTCATTTTTTCAGTTGAGGTAAAATTCAAATAAAATTTACCAGTTTAACATTAACAATTCAGTGACTATACTGGTTTGAGTTTTTTGTGAACCTCAGAAAACCCTTTTCTTAAGGGAACCCATTCCTTTGCCTGTAAACCCACTTTATATGGGACCTTTTATTTAAATGACTTTGATTAGATAGCTTCAGTAAAGGGCCTTTGATTACATTGCAACCCCAGTGTGGGTCTTAACTCTCTTACCAGAGTCCTTTATAAACAGAGCACTAAAAAGCCTCAGACATGCAGAAAAAAGCTGCAGAAACAGAGAAACCTTGAGTGGCTGAGAGAGAGGTCCTGGAAACCAGGGGCTGGGAAAAGCAGAGCACAGAGACACCAAAAGGGGCCCATGAGAAGCTGAAAGAGACAAGACCTGGAGGAGACTGGAGAGATGAATCATATGTGTGATTACCCACAGCTTAGCCAGAGGAGAAAGTGAGTCTGGAGGAGAAGGCTGAGATCAGCACAGCAACTATTATGCCCTGCCATGTGCCTGATCACGCACTGTTGAGCTCGGAGAGAAAGCATTTTATTTATTTTTTATTTTTTAAAAAGTTACTTAGATTACATAATGTTACTTAAAAAAATATAGGGGATTTCCATGTGCCTTGCTCCTTACTCCACCCACACTTACTCTCATTAGTGTGGTACATTCATTGAAACTGATGAACATGTTTTAGAGCATTGCCACTAACCATGGATTATAGCTTACATCGTAGTTTACACTCTCTGCCACACAATTTTGTAGGTAATGGCAAGATATATAATGGCCTGTATCTATCATTTCAGTGCCATTCAGGACAATTCCCAAGTCCTGAAAATGCCCCTGGATTATACCTGTATTCCCTCTTCCTGTCCTCAGAACCTCCAGTGGCCACTGCCTCTACATCGATGATATAAGTTCTTTCATTGTTAGAATCACAATAAATCTATAGTAAAATGCCAGTAAGTCTACTCTAGTCCAGTTCATTCCCCAATCCTGATGATTCTAGGTTGTTGATGCCCACTCCACCTCTAATTGAGAGGGGTTTTCAGTCCCATATGGCCAATGGATGGGACTCTCTTGCTTGCAGCTGTAGGATTTCTCGGTTCCTTGGTGTGGTGGTTGTCCATCATCACCTCCTTGTTGGTTGTCCTGGGTGAGTCCAATGAACTGGAGAGTAAGTGTTGCAACTCCTTTGAGGCTCAGAGCCTGGCTGGCACATGGACAGTCCAAAGAATTAAATCTCTTGGATGTACACCTATCAAATCTAGCACTGACTATAGATTCAAATAGAAGGGATCAAAGAGTCATGTGTAGGGAAACCACAACTGAATACAATTCTGTCACATAGGGGAGTGTAAATTCCAAAGTAGGGTCTGTTGGCAGTGTACCAAACTCCTGAACTGTCTGCCCTGCTTATAGTGTCTGGATGTCTCTAGAGCACTAAGGAGCTCCCTATTTGAGGTAATATTTCCTTTGGCAGTGAATGAGTTCTTGCTGAGATATGCATAATCCTAACCTCTGAAATGACCTCCCGACTCACGTTGAAGTCTCATAGCCAGATACTCATTTGTCTCTACCTTTTCCCCCTTTTATTTGAGGTCTATTTCCAGTTGCATTGCTTGTTGGTGCTTGATAGTAATCCCTCAGTGCCAGGGAGGCTCATTCCTGGAAGTCATGTCCCACATTGGTGGGAGGTTATTGCATTTATATGCTGAGTTCGGAAGATTTATTTTATTTATTTATTTATTTTAATTTATTTACCCCCTTCCTTCAGATGGTTCACTTATCTATCTGATCATTGTTTGCTCACCTTCTTAAGGAGGCACTGGGAACTGAACCCAGGACCTCCCACATGACAGAGTTGTGCCCAAGGTACTGAGCTATATACACTCCCTGAGAAAGCATTTTTAGATGAAGTTTCCATGTGTTTGGTCACCCACAGTGCAACTTGGTGCAACACTATCCCTTGATGATGCCTTGATTTGGACATTTCCATGGTTCCATTACAGAAGCAAACACATTTCTGACATATTGCTCCCAGTAGCTTTTAGCAAACTAAAACACTACATTTAGTACATTCACAATGTACCAAATGCACCACCACCTCAGTCCATTTTCAAAATATTTTCTTCACCCCAAAAGGAAATTCAATACCCATCAAGGAGTTACTACCCATTCTCCCCTTCCTCCAGCTCCTGGCAATCACCAATCTGCTTTCTGCCTTTACTGAGGTCCCTTTCTGTACTTTTTTTATATAAATGGAATATGGGCAATTAGCATAATGTTTTTGAAGTTCATCCACATGGTAATATCACAATAATGTTCCATTGTATGTACATAATACAATTTTTTAAAATCAACAATGAACATCTGGGATCCAAAAAAGTGGAATATATTCTGTTTCTGCTAGTTCTTAAAGTGTTCTCTCTCAACTCAGTGCAAGTGTTAATACCAATGGCTGTTTGAATAGTTAAATAAAATGTTGCCTTCAGATTATTTTTCCTCAACATATGGAAGGCTAAATACCCATTTAGTTCCTCTGTCTGATAAATATCCTACAAGCCTACAGGAGATAATATAAGGCAGCTTTGTCTCTTGTGAAGACAAATGGACATCTAATGGGGGGAGGAGTAGACCACAAAAAAAGACATATACCTGTACTGGACTGTACAGGCTGAGTACAAACATCTTATGTTTTACCATGAGAGTAGGGAGGTCACAAAGAATTGGGCAAGTTCAAAGAAATGAAGTTTCCTTTGGCTTCTCAACAGTCAATGGCATACCCCAAGTTTCCTAGGCCTGCATTCCCCATCTGCCATTACTTCTCACATTGGAGGGTGAAAATTCAACTCTTTTGGATAACTCCTTGGGAGTGCCTTGGTTCCCCACAATTTCATGGTTTTTAACTGTGTAAGTCTTCAGGAAAAACGGAAATAAAAAAAGCTACATCTTCATTTTTACATAAAATACAAAAAATGATTCTCCCTTTAAGAAAATGTGATTTCCATCTTTTGTAATTTTCTCTACTCTCACCCTGACAAATACTCTCTTCATATTGGGAGCCTGGGGATGAGAATGAGAACACCTCAGTTTTACCTCAGTATAGAAACAGACATCAGTTTTCCTCAGGTTGCCAGACTTTTTCAAATTCCCAATGTATTAGTGTATTAAATTATCCTCCCATCCCATTAAAATATACTACTAAAACAAAATTATCTATATTCATCAAGTCTGAGAACTAAGTATGTTCTCTTTTTCCCTGGGGATGCCTTGCAATCTCATTAAATATAGTGTGCCTATATATATATATATCGGTGTGAAATAAAACATGTTGATTTTGAAATGTGGTACCACTCCTCCCACTCAGACACAGAGGAGATGCCACCATGGCACAGTTAATTACTTCTTTTCCAAGCTCTGCTACCTAAAGGTTCATTTCTCCCTTGACTGGTATGGGGCAGAAATTATTTATTTATTTATTTATTTATTTATTTGAGAAATTATTATTAATTATTTTAAGATGTACCAGGAATTCAACCCATGACCTCATATATGGGAAATAGGTGCTCCACCATTCAGCTACATCAGCTCCCCAATGAGGGTTGCTGTTTTTCATTTGTTAGTTTGTTTGTTTTAGGAGGTACTAGGTATTAAACCCAGGACCTCATACACAGGAAGCAGGAGCTCAACCACTTGAGCTACATCTACTTCCTGAAGAAATTATTTTTGTGCTCAATCTTCCATCAGAGTTTTCATTGGAATTTCCTTTGGAAGATTCAGAAACTAAAATGGAGGATAATTAAATGTTTTGTCACTGAGAAAACTCCTAGGAGGTTGATACCTCGAGTTGAAGTCAGGAGGGCTGACAGAATCTTGGGTCATCTACTTTCAGGGAAGTACAAGGGTGAGGATTTTGTCATGAGTTTTGCCATGGAAATGAGTCTTACTTCTGTATCTTTAGTTCCTTGTATATATATGGATATATAATCATCTTTGTGATAGTTTCTATCAGGGTTCATATTTGTTAAGGCACCAAAGTAAGGGGTTTCCCAATGTCAACTCCCACATTGGAAGTGCATTTTGAGATAGAACTACTGCATTCCTTTCAGAATCAATCCAATGCACCAAATTCTATAAAAGTGGATCTAAGGCAAGTAGATTATGTTCTACCTGATTCCTTGTACCTAAATTGTAATCCTAAATTACAATTTGCTCATAAATTGTAATCCAATTAGCAACCCATGTCACCATCCCTGGCCCTAGATACATTCTCATTGCATGCTCATTAGCTAATTTGTAAGGTAAAGCTCTGCTCTGTTTTAAAACAGTGGCAAATCAGTTCATGCAAAGCACACTTGGCAATGTTGAAAAGGATCACAAGCTTCTCTCTAGAAACTTCCCATAATGGTGGATTCTATTTTTAGTCCCTTACGTGTAGGCTTGTGGTGGTATAGAAGTAAATGGAAACCTTAAACAACTGAAGCCTTGATCAGGGCCATAGGTGGGTAAGAAATAGATAGGAGCAGAGTGAAAGGAACTTGGAGCTATAAAGTACCATTGGGTATTTGGAAATTGCTCTAATATTAAACTGTCATGCACAAGCACTGGTTATTGTTTTGACCTCTTTGTCATTGAGGTTGCTCATCTCTAACATGGAGATCATAATGCTTGGCCTGCCCACTTTCAGGGCTGTTGTGAGGATGGCCTGAAACCTAGGTCTAAATCTCTGTGAAATATTTATAGTATTGCAGATGTGGAAAGGGTGATAAGTTTTTAGGACACACTATGTACTTGAATTGGACAAAAATAGGTCTATTAGTTGGTAATTGGTAAAACCTATTCAATTTGCATAAAGTTTTTCTGCTCCATGGATTAATGCAGGTTTAGGAACATTCTTTCTTTGAAGAGTCAAGTCAAATGCATTAATCTAATTTCATTTCTTTAAGCCAAAGTTTTCAAAATTAGTGTGCATTTATACTGTTATAGGCTAGTTATACTACTACATATTTTCAAACATTTTCAACAGTTCTATCCTTTGCAATTTATGGTTCTGAGCTAAAGATATGAGCAAAAGACATGAGAAAACAGGGTGCAACAACTTACACTTGAAATACTTGCTAGGTAAAATGGAGGTGAGTTTCTAGGTAATGGAGAGAAAGTTGAACATTGGGACATCATGGAATAAAAGAATAATGCATTGGGAAAATATCTATTTTGAATAGATGACTACATGATATATTTGCAATTTTAGCTAAGGAATCAGGCTCTAAGTTATGTATTTTGTTTAAGAATTTTTGTAGCTTGTCATTGCCATTCATTGGAGTCTATGTATAGATCC
>JAKSZT010038590.1:68987-80259 GCA_026826555.1 Tolypeutes matacus
TTCAAAGGTATTTAATTAGTACATGTTAGCTTGACCCTATTCATGGATCTCATCAGTCATCCTGCAACTGTGGTCTCCTTCCAAAAGAAAGTGTGTAATATTTTGGGTAATCTAAGCACCTCTTAAAATATATGTATATATATATATATAAATAACATTTTTGTAAGCAAATACACATATATGCATATATATTTTTATATCATTTTGCAAATGTTGGTATGTATTGTGAGAATTTTGATTTTTACCCATAATAAAAAAAAAAAAAAAGAAAGTGTGAACTTTTTCACCTTTAAGCAGAGTCTTCTACCCATTTGGCCTTTGTAGGAGGATTGAGAAAACAGAGTTCCAAATACATGCTGCAGTCAATAAGTGCAGCGCTAATGGATATGACCTCATGCTGCCTTCAGACGAAGAAAAAAAAATTCATATTCCAGTAGGATTTGCATATGGGACCACCTCTTGATCACATGTAGATCTGCAAAGATTAACTCAGACACCATTAAAATAATTAAGAATTTAGACCAATCATAAGATTCATTAAGTTAAAGACTATGAAGTTTTCTAGTAGATTTTCTTCTAGAATGCTTGGCACAGTGATGGATGAATACGAGACCTTTTGAAAAAAATATGCTGATTTAATAAAACACTTATATGCCACAATTTTATAATACTAAGTTGACTTTTATTACAAATATTTATAATTAATAATATATCTAATGTCCTAAACTATGACTTTGAGAATGTAATTAGGGATATTGACATGATCAATAATTAGGCATTAGTAAGAGAGAATAACCTAGACTTAATCAGACATGCCTGATTTGCTTTTCTGGGTGGAGAAGGAATTCATTGAAGGAGTGGTGAAGAGTTCAGTTTTCATAATATGAGCGGTACTTAGAACAGTTTTTTTTCCAGATTAGAATGACAAGTCTCAAGAATCATTATTTTAAGACTAAGAGGAATAAATCTCAGGAAATAATTGATCTCAGATTCATAATGTCCTCTGAGACAGAAAACCCCAGAGAAGAAGCTTTTGCTAACAGACTCCATACTGTGGAACTGGATCATTAAAAAGTTTGGTGTGTTTATACCTGGGTTGGGCCTCTGAGGTAACAATTTGTTAGGAGTTTCTTTGTTATCCCTACCAGAATGAGATCTAAAGCATTGGTGGATGTTGACAACTCCAGTGAGAGGTCTATTTAACAAATCATCAAGTCTGAAATCTAATTACTCTGTGCAAAGAGGGAGACAATTTCATACCTTAGGTTCTGCATCATCTCTCTGACTCAATTCTGTCTGAGAGCAGTAAATCTGCACATGCATCAAATCACACAATTGGTCACAAGTTCAACAGCTGGTGAATTGCGTCAATAAACACCAGTTTAAACTAACTATTTTTGGTAATACACAAGCTGTTTGATTTAGTTAATTATGCCACTCATATATTTTATTTTATTTTATTTTTTATAATTTTTTTTTAATTTTTAAATAAGCTTTAGATTACATAAATGCAACATAAAAAATATAAAGGATTCCCATATGTCCCACTTTCGCCTCTCCCACATTTTCCCACATTAACAACATCCTTAACTAATGTGGTACATTTGTAACAATTAAGGAACACATATTGAAGCATTGCTTCTAACCATGGCCTACAGTTTACATTATAGTTTACATTTTGTCCCACAGTTTTGTAAGTTATGACAAAAATATACAATGACCTGTATCCATCACTGCAATGTCATTCAGGACAAATCCAATGTCCTGAAAATGCCCCCATATTATACCTATTCTTCTCTCCCCCATCCCTCAGAACCTCTGGTGACCACTGCCTTTACATCAGTGATAAGAGTTCTTCCAGTGCTAGAATAATTATAAATCTATAGTAGAATAATAATAAGTCTACTTTTGTCCATTGTTCATTCCCCAATCTTGAAGATTTCAGGATGGTGATGCCTACTTTCCTTCTAATTTAAAGGGGGCTTAGATCCAATGGGGCAGATGGATGGAGCTATCTTGGTTGCAGTTGCAGACACTCTGTTCCTTGGGATGGGCATTGTCCATCATCATCTCCTTGCTAGTTGTCCTGGGTGAGTCCAATGAACTGGAGAGTAGGTGTTTTAACTCAGCTGAATTCAGGGCTCAACTGGCACATAGATGGACCAAAGATTTAAATCTCTGGGACATGTATTTATCAAGTATAGTGCTAATTATGGGTTCAAATAAAAAGGGCAGAAGATTCGTGTGAAGAGAACCTACCATTTTTTTTTTAATCACCTGTGATTTTTTTTTAATTTATTCATTTTTTATTGTGGGTAAAAATCAAAATTTTCATAATACAAACCACTATTTGTAAAATGATATATAAATATATATGCATATATGTGCATTTGCTTACAAAAACCTACCATTAAGTCTAACTCTGTTACACTGGAGAGCATAAATATCAAAGTAAAGCCCACTGACAGGTGCCAAATTCCTGAGCTGTCTGCCCTGCTTATAGTTTCTGGATATCTCTAGAGCCCTCAGGAGCCCCACTATTTAAGGCACTGTTTACAGTGGCAATCAATGAGATCCTGCTGAGACTTGCACAAGCATAACCTCTGGAATGACCTCTTGACTCACTTTGAAATATCTTAGCCAAAAACAAAAAACAAAAAACAAAAAAACCTCATTTGTATTTACTATTTTCCCCTTATGGTCAAGGTCTTCTTCCAGAGGCATTGATAGTTGGTGCTTGGTAATAATCCCTAGGTGCCAGGGAGGCTCAACCCAGGAATCATGTCCCATGCAGTGGGGAAGGTAGTGGATTTATATGCTGAATTTGGCTGAGAGAGAGAACACATTTGAGCAACAAGGAGGCTTTCAGTTGGTAACTCTGAGGCAGTATATAATACTAGGCTAAGCTTCAATTTTACAAGAAAAATTTCATATATACAATCATCATTGTCAAGGGAGGGGCATAATGGTCTGTCTTCCCTTTCCCTCTGGGGATTCTTACTGACCTACTAGAGAATGTAGCAGAACTTCCCAGGATGGGAATTCAAAATTTATTTGGTTATTGTGTGGATCTCCACCTACCATGACAATGTCCCATGAACACTTGAACATATTCATATGTCTTTGAGGCATGCCTACATAAACCCCTTCCCATGAGTCCCCACACCAGTGATCCTCCACCACCACTACTGTGACCCTTCTGTGATCCATAAACTCTCCAAAAATGAAGCCAACAAAAAACAAATAAAATTAATAAGAAAATGAAATAATAATTTTAAAAACAACCAATAAAATTCAAAATTTTTTAAAAAATTGAAATAATTTTTTTAAAAATTAATTTTAGGCATTGTGTCTTTCATCACTGTAAGATCTGTTGTATTGTATGTACAGAGTCATTTTCTTCCATATATTCCCCCAGTGCCTTATTTTTTTTTCATTTTATCTTCAAAGAAGCTTTAGGATACAGAAAGGTCACATATAAGTGATTCCCATATACCCAATGACCTCCACATTTACCCCTTTCCCTTATTAGTAGCATTGTACATGGAGATGGTACGTTTGTTACAATTGATGAGCAAATACTGAAGCATTACAACTAACCATGGTCAATAGTTCACATTATGGTTTATTTTTTGGATCATACACTTTTATAGGTTTTGACAAAATTTGAAGTAGACTATATCTGCTTAACCAAAATCATGCTAAACAGCTGAACAATTCTAATGCTCTAAAATTGCCCTATATTCCATCTATTCTGTTCTTCCCTCCCTCTCCCCTCAGAATCTATGGTAATCACTAGGTTTCAATTTTTTAAGAATAAGATTCATAGTTACTTGCAATAATATTGAAGGCTTGATATATTGGTCTGTTTCCTTTTATTGGGCACTGACTATGTTCTCAAAGGATTCTTGTCCTTGTAATTGAGAACATAGCAGAACACCCCAGGATGGAAGTTTAACATTTTCTTGTTTATTGTGTGGGTCTCCACCCACTAATATAACACACTATGACAAGATCAACCCTTAGATAGTCCACAGAAGCCTGCTTCAGGTGTACCTTATCTCATATACCCTCCCCACACCCAACACCCTTCACCAGAAACCCTCCCTTGCCATATTTGCTAAAAAAGCATTTCTAACATTATAAGTTTAACCACAGACCTGCAAATCCCCAGAATTCATCTGCTCCTTTCCCTGACCTTTTTCCCAGTCTGATGGATAGTGCAACCCCAACCCCCCCCACCACACTCCCCACTCATAAACCAGCACCACCAAACTCAGTCATGTCACTGCACCACTGTCATGCCCATCCACTGCCCAAATACACACTTCCACCTTATCAGAGATTTTTGCCTTTATGGGCATGGGATCACTACCTTGTACTACCTTTCTGTCTTCTGTAAACCTATCTTCCAGACTCTAGCTCTGTGACTCTACTCAATTTGCTTAACTCATATTTGTGAAGTAATGTAATATTTGTCCTTCAGTGTCTGGCTTATTTCACTCAATATAAGGTCTTCAAGATTCATTCATGTCATCCCATGTGTTAATACTGCATTCATTCTTAGAGCCGAGTAATAGTCCATTAAGTGTATATACCACAATTTGCTTATCAATTCATTTGTTGATGGACATTTGGGTTGCTTCCAACTTTTAGGAATAGTGAATAATGCTGCTATGAGCATTGGTGTGCATATATCTGTTCATATCCCTGCTTTCAACATTTCTGGGTATATACCCAGCAGTGGGATTGCTGGATCATATGGCAGTTCTATAGCTAGCTTCCTGAGGAACCATCAAACTGTCCTTCACAATGGCTGCACCATTCTGCATTACTCCCAGCAGTAAATAAGTGTTCCCTTTCCTCCACATCCTCTCCAATACTTTTGGTCCTCTGTTTTTTTTTTTTTTGTTGTTGTTGTTGTTTTTATAGCTGCCAGTCTAATGAGTGTAAGATGATATCTCATTGTAGTTTTGATTTGCATTTCCCTAATAGCTAGTGATGTTGAGCATCTCATGTGCTTCTTGGCCATTTGTATTTCTTCTTTGGAGAACTGTTTATTCAAATCTCTTGCCTTTTTTTTTATTTTGGGAAAAAATCAAAATTCTCACAATACATACAAACATTTGCAAAATGATATATAAATATATATGCATATATGTGTATTTGCTTACAAAAATGTTATATATAATATACATATATTTTAAGAGTTGCTTAGATTACCCAAAATATTACATGGAACCCACTGGGATTCCCATGTTGCCCACCTCCCACCACATCCCACACAAACATCTCCCACAGTGTGGCCCACCACCCTCAATGAACTTACACATCCTAAATGGGTTGTTTGTCTTTTTATTTTCGAGATATAGGGTTTCTTTATATATGCAAGATATCAGGCCCCTATCGATACTTGGTTACCAAATATATTCTCCCACTGAGTAGGGTGCCTTTTTACTTTCCTGACAAACTCTTTTGAAGCACAAAAGTTTTCAGTTTTGAGGAGGACCCATTTATCTATTGTTTCTTTCATTACTAGTGCTTTGGGTGTAAAGTTCATGAAACCATTTCCTACTACAAGATGCCATAGATTCTTCCCTACATTGTCTTCTATAAGCTTTATGGTCTCCACTCTTATATTTAGATCTTTGATCCATTTTGAGTTAATTTTTGTATTGGGTGTGAAATGGTGGACCTCTCTCATTCTTTTGGATATGGATATCCAGTTCTCCAAGCACCATTTGTTGAAGAGGCCATTCTTTCCCAGTTGAGTGGGCTTGTTGGCCTTGTCAAATATCAGTTGACTGTATATGTGAAGATCTATATCAGAACTCTCAGTTTGGTTGCATTGGTCATTATGTCTATCCTTGTGCCAACACCATGCAGTTTTGACCACTTTAGCTTTGTAGAATGTTTTAAAGTCATGTAGGAAGATTATTCCAATTTGATTTTTCTTTTTCAGTATATCTTTGGCTATTTGGGGCAGCTTGCCCTTCCAAACTATAAATTTCCAATTAAGTAAAAAATGCTGGAGCAATTCTTATTGAGATTACATTAAACCTGTAAGTCAATTTGATTAGGGCAGACCCCTTAATGATGTTTGCTCTTCCAATCCATGAACAGTGAATATTATTCCATTTATTTAGTTCTACTTTGGTTTCCTTTAACAATCTTGTTTAGATTCCTTGTAGAAGTCCTGTACATATTTAGTTAAGTTTATTCCTTGGTATTTGATAGTTTTGGTTGCTATTATAATTGGAAATTTTTCTTAATTTTCTCCCCAGATTCCTCATTATTGGTGTACAGAAATGCTACTGATTATTGCATGTTAATTTTATATCCTGTCACTTTACTGAACTCTTACCTGCTCTAGAAGCTTTGTTGTATATTTCTCAGGGCTTTCTATGTGTAGGATCATGTCATCTGCAAATAGTGAAATTTTTATGTCTTTTTTCCTGATTTGGATGTCTTTTATAGCTTTTTCTTTCCAAAGTCCTAGAGTAAGTACTTTTAACAAAATATTAAATAAGTGCAGTGACAATGAGCATCCTTGTCTTGTTCCAGATCTTAGAGGGAAAGATTTTAGCATTTCACCATTGAATATGATGTTAGGCATCAGTTTTTCATAAATATCATTTACCACATTGAGGAAGTTTCCTTGCTTTCCTATATTTGAAGTGTTTTTCTCAAGAAAGGATGCTGTGTTTTGTCGAATGTTTTTTCTGAATCAATAGAGTAGATCATGTGATTTTTTTCTTTTGATCTGTTAATGTGGTTTATTATATTGATTTTCTTGTGTTGAACTATCCTTGCATACCGTGGATGAAACGCATTTGGTCATAGTGTATAATTTGTTGGATGTGTTGTTGATTATGATTAACAAGTATTTTGTTGAGGATTTTAGCATCCAAGTTCATCCGAAAATTGGTCTGTAGTTTTCCTTTCTTGTGGTATCTTTATTTGGCTTTGGTATTAGGGTGATGTTGGCATCATAGAATGAGTTAGGCAATATTCTCTCCATTTCTACTTTTTGGAAGAATTTAAGCAGGCTTGGTGTTAGTTCTTTCCAAAATGCTTGGTAGAATTCACCTGTGAAGCCATTTGGTCCTGGGCCCTTCTTATTTGCAGGTTTTTGATTACTAATTCAATCTTGTTGCCTATGATTTTTCTTTTGAGTTCATCAATTTCTTCCTTCATCAATTAGGATGCTTGTGTGTTTCAAGGAATTTGTCCATTTCATTTAAGTTATCCATCTTGTTGGCATACAATTTTTCAAAATATCCTCTTATGATACTCTTTATTTCTGTGGGAGCAGTGGTGATATCCCTTCCTCATTTTTTAATTTGTGTTTTTTTATATTCTTTCTCTTTTTCTTTATTATTCTAGGTTAGGTTTTGTCAATCTTATTAATCTTCTCAAGGAATCAACTTTTGGTTTTATTAATTTTTTCTAGTGCTTTCTTTTTCTAATTCCTCCATGTGTGCAGGTAGGTCTTTGAGTTTAGCTCTTTCTTCTTTTATAATATAGGAATGTTATGGCTATAAATTTCCCTCTAACCACTGCTTTTGCTTCATCCATAATTTCTGATATGTTGTGTTGTCATCCTGTGTCAAGGTGGTTACTGATTTCTTTTTCAATTTCATCCTAGACCCCCTGATTGTCTAAGAGCATGTTGTTTAACTTCCATATCTTTGTGCCTAATCTGCTTCTCTGCCCCTTACTGATTCCCAGCTTCATTCCACTGTGGTCAGAGATATTACAATGTATAAGTTCAATCTTCCTGAATTCATTGAGAGTTATTCTGGGGCCTAGCATGTGATATATCCTGGAGAATGATCCATGTGTGCTCAAGAAGAATGTGTATCCTGCTGAATTTGGTTGTAATGCTATGTATATGTCTATTAGGTCTAGGTCTTCTTACATATTATTCAAAGTCTTTTTCCTTATTGATCTTCTGCTGAGATGTTCTGTCTAATGGTGGTAATTGTGTAATAAAATCCCCCCTATAATTTAGAGGCATCTGTTTCTCCACTTAGTATTTCTACTGTTTCCCTCATGTATTTTGAGGCACCCTGGTTAGTTGCATGAATCTTTATGATTGTTCTATTTTCTTGATAGATTACCCCTTTCAAGAATGTATAACATCCTTCTTTTTCTTTTATAATAGTTTTACATTTAAAGTCTATTTTGTCTGATATTAATCTAGCTACTGCCACCCTTTTTTGGTTATTGTTCACATGTAAAATTGTTTTCCAACCATTCACTTTCAACCTCCTTGCATTCCTGGGTATATGGTGAGTTTCTTGTAAACAGCATATAGATGAGTCATATTTCCTTATCCATTATGCCAATCTGGGTGTCTTGATTGGAGAGTTTAATCCATCAACATTCAATGTTTTTACTACCAAGACATTGCTTATATCAGCCACATTTTCTTTAGTTTGATATATGTTTTGTGTTGTTTTTATTTCTCTTTTTATATTTTTAATATTCTTACCAATAACCTTCCTTCCTGTACTCTCCTCCAACCCCTCTCTCCTGTTTTTCCTTCAAACCTGCAGAATTCCCTTTAGTATTTCCTGAAGGGCAGGGTTCTTGTTGACATAGTCTTTTAATTTCTGTTTATCTGTGAATATTTTTAATTCTCTTTCCTTTATTTTATTTTATTTTATTTTTACTTTCTACTTCCTTTTTGAATGCCAGCTTTGCTTGATACAGAAATCTTGGTGCACAGTTTATCTGTTTTAGCACCTTCACTATGTCATACCACTGTCTTCTTGCCTCCATGGTTTCAGATGAGGAATCAGCACTTAATCTTATTGAGTTTCCCTTGTAGGTGATGGATCTCTTTTCTCTTGCTGCTTTCAATATTCTCTTCATCTTGAGCATTGTACAATTTGACAAGTATATGTATTGGGATGGGCCTGTTAGGATTTATACTTTTTAGGGTGTGTTGCATTTCCTGGACATGTACATCCATGTCCCTCAATAAGATTGGGAAGTTTTCAGCCATTATTTCTTTCAACACTCCTTCTGTCCCCTTTCCCTTCTCTTCACACTCTGAGATGCCTATAACGTGTATGTTTGTGCATTTTGTGCTGTGATCAAATCCCTCAATCCCTCCTGGATTTTTTCTATCTTTTTATCTATCTGTTCTAATACCTGATGAATCTCAGGGATGAGCCTCCCTGCCAATAAGAATTATTGCCAAGTGCCAATTAACAATGCATCTGGAAAAAGGTCTTGACCAAAAGGGGGAAATCATAAATACAAATGAGTTTTTATGGCTAAAAGACTTCAAAGTGAGTTGGGAAGTCATTCCAGAGGTTACGCTTATGCAAATCTCAGCAGTCTCTCTTTGAATGCCACAGCAAACAGTGCCTCAAATAGTAGGGTTACTGCAGTCTCTATGCACATCCAGAAACTGTAACACAGGGCAGACAGTTCAGGAATTAAGCACTCTGTCAGGGGACTTACTTTGAAATTTGTACTCTCCAGTGTAAAAGATTTAGGCTCATTTATAATATTCCCTACAACTGGCTCTTCTGCCCCTTTTACTTGAATCTACAATTAGCACTATATTTGACAAATATATATCCCAGATACTTAAATCTTTGATCCATCCATGTGCCAGTTGAGCCCTGAATTTCAGCAGAGATGCAACACCTACTATCCATTTCAATGGACTCACCCAGGACAACTAACAAGGAGATGATGATGGACAACACCCATCCCAAGGAATGGAGAGTATCTGCAACTGCAAGCAAGATAGTTTCACCTTCCTGCCCCATGGATCTAAGGTACCTATCAATTAGTAGCACAGTGGGCATTACCATCACAAGGTCCTCAAGATTGGAGAATGAACTATAAACTAAAGTGAGCTTATTATTATTCTACTATAGACTTATTATTCTAGCAATGGACAAACTCTTATCATTAATATAAAAGCAGTGGTCACCAGGGGTTCTGAGTGATGGGAGAGGGAAGAATGGACATAATATGGGAACATTGGAGTTGTACTGCATGACATTGGAGTGACAGATACAGGACATTGTAGATTTTTTCATAACCTACAAAATTGTGCAGGACAGCATATAAACTATAATGTAAACTGTAATCCATAGTTAGTAGCAATGCTTCAATATGTGTTCATGAATTTTAACAAATGTGCCACACTAATGAGGGATGTTGTTGATGTATGAACATGTAGGAGTTGGAGGGAGTGGGGAATATGAGAATACCTCATAATTTTTAAAAACATTTATGTAATCTAAAATTCTTTAAAAATAGGAAAAATAAATAAATAAATAGAAAATTCTCAAATCCACTACAAACCTAAGAGCTAATAAATAATTCTGTAAAATAGAAGGAACAATATAAACACAAATATCAGTAATCTTTCAATCCATTAGTAAGGAACAGTTTAAATAGGAAATCAATAATAAAATTCCATATGCTAGAACAAATGTGAAAAACAAATAACTTTGGTGAAATTTAGGGAAGGCTTTAAAGGACATTATGGCTCTTTGATATATTTATGAATTATGAAAATAGATATTGATTTTCTTTGTAAACTGGTCTGTTCCTCTGGGCATGACAGACTTTGATAGTATTAAATTAAAAGGTTTTCCATTTACTTGATTATGTTAAGATTAAGGATTTGATTTAACCACATCATTAGGGTGTTCAGGGTTGAGTCCCCACCCCCTTTTTGAGCTATATAAAGGGACACTCACTCAAGAAGAACACAGAATAAGATTCACATGGGAAGAGAGAGCTCCACAGAACTGAAAGAGGAGACAACGTCAATCCTGCAGTGCCAGGAAAAGAGATGGGCCATTCAACTAATACTTTACAGCTGACCTTGTGAAGAGAACAGAGTGCTGAGCCTGGAAAGAAATGATCCCTCCAGCCTACAGCTGAGATAAGAAGGAGCTGGGTCCATGGAGCCTTAAGAGGAAAGAGGAAGGCTGAAATCTCACAGATGTCTCCTGCTAATTTATTTCAACACGTGGTAACAGACTTTAGTAAGGAAATAACCTTGAGCTGGACTCTTTATGGCCTTGTAATTGTAAGCTGATACCTCAAATAAATACCCATTATAAAAGTCAACAGATTTCTGGTACTTTGCA
This sequence comes from Tolypeutes matacus, assembly GCA_026826555.1. Classification (NCBI taxonomy): domain Eukaryota; kingdom Metazoa; phylum Chordata; class Mammalia; order Cingulata; family Chlamyphoridae; genus Tolypeutes; species Tolypeutes matacus. The sequence continues at coordinate 80,120 of JAKSZT010038590.1, forward strand.
TCAACACACCTTTAAGCTGGCAATATAGACATATTCACAGAAAACAGCAAACCCTTGATGAAATATATACAAAAATAATCTTATAAAAATGGAAGGATATTCTGTCTTCATGGATTTGAAGACTAAATATTCTTAGAGTG
>JAKSZT010038590.1:143258-156749 GCA_026826555.1 Tolypeutes matacus
TTTTTACAGTTCAAGAAACTAGATTTAAATTTTCAATGACTTACTAAGTGAAAAATACAGTGAAAAATCTGGCATTTCTAGCATCTAAACTCTAGGTTTTCTAATCCAAAGAAGCATTCTGTACAAGTGAGTTATATTTCTTATTTTTAGAATAATTGTAATGACCCATGAAAAATGTCTCCAAAATTTTTTTGTAATTGGAGATGCGTGGTAATTTCTGTGATACAATTACAATATAACACATTTTTAATTTTTTTGCTCATTAGTTGCCCTTAAAAATATATATATTAAAAACATAGGTTTAACACATATTTCATGGCTTTTATATATTATGTAGATTTCTAAAAGCATATTCTTGGAAATTTTCCAGATCTTGTGTGTTCAAATAGAGGATGGGCTCCACAGAAATTCAAACAACTTAAAGGATGTTACTGTATATGGAGAAAGACCAAGTAAATTCTTAAATAGTGAGCATCACAGTCACTTCCATTGCCTGGTGACCTTCCGCTTACATATGGCTCTAAGGAGAGCACTTTTCACCTCTTTGTTCCTAAGACTATTAATGAATGGATTCAAAGTGGGGAGCACCATAGCATAACACACAAAGGCCACTTGATCCTTTCCTAAGGAGTAGGGAATTTTTGGTTTTAAATAAGTAAAACACGTAGTGCTAATAATGATGGTGACCCCCAGGAACTGAGAGGCACAAGTAGAGAAGGCTTTGCACTTTCCAGAAGTGGAATTAATTTTCAGGATAGTAGACAGAATGGACGCATAGGACACAGAGATTGTGATAAGAGATACCATTAGGTTTAAACTTTCCAGAATGAATATCAAGATTTCAATGTCATGAATGTCAGTGCAGGACAGGACTAAAATTGGGATTATGTCACAGAAAAAGTGATAGATTACATTGGATTTGCACAAATGCAAGTTGTTCATATAAAGAACAATGACTAAGGATTCAGTAACTCCAGTCACACAGGACCCAGCGATGAGGGTGCGGCAGAGTCTCCTGACATAAAAATTTGGTAATGAAGAGGTTGGCAAATAACTACATAGCAGTCATAGGCCATTGCCAAGAGAAGGAAAAATTCAGTGATACCCAAAGAAATATATTTAGCAGCCGATGAATGAAATATATTTCTTGGAAGTCAGTAAGTTCTCTAAGGTTTTAGGGGTGATGGCAGTTGAGTAACCCAAGTCAAGGAGTGACAAGTGACTGAGGAAAAAATACATGTAGGTGTGAAGTTTGAGATCCAGGTGAATTATGAGTATCATACCTGCATTCCCAAACAAGGCAATCAGGTATATCAGGAGAAGCAACATATAGAGGACCCGCTGGATCTCTTCAGAGTCTGTCAATCCCATTAAGATGGAGTCCAGCACATTTGTGTTAATCCTACTTCTCAGAATCCAACTCTTGTAAACTGTTGAGAAATCAAAGCATATACTGATCAGAAATGACCCCAAAACTGTTTTGTTTATAAGAATGAATTGTCAGTTTTAAAACAAATTTAGTGGTTCTAGATATTCATGATGGGGGGGATTGCAAAACATGACTAAAAAAAATCTTAATTTGACTGCCAAAGACAAATTAGGTCAATATCAACTTTAGGATGTTATAAAATAGTAACTTTTATATATATTGCACAATTAGAATGAACACTACACTTGTATACATAGTTCCCTTCATTAACATATCTATCCAGTTTAAAATATTATTCCATATTTATTAAAATTGTAGATATTTATTAGATAAGTTAAACAGCACAGAAAGTTAAAGAACTTACCCAGATTCTCAACCATTAAGTATTGTTTGCTCTGTGATCTTACCAAGATTGGCTGAGGCAAGAGATCATGGTCAGAGCACTATATTCCTACTTATATTTTGTTTTCAGCAAAACCAAAATAATGTGCTAGCTATGTACTAAACAATGATAGAAAGTTTTAATGCATCATTTACTTCTTTTGTATCCAATCTTATCTACTTCCAATTGCAGCTAAGAAATTAAAACCTTAGTTGTATTACTATTATGAGCACACATTTATTAATTTTAAGAAGACATGGTTTTAACAGATTATTTAGTCAAATTTCTTCTAGATATTTAATTTTCAATTTATATACATTGCTTGATTCCATCAATTATGTATTTCCATTTCACAAATCCTGTCATTTCTTAAGTAAGGCCTACAAGATATATATATATATATTTGTTTAGCATATCATTCTAATAATATCTCTATTTTTTAAAGATAAAATGAATGATCAACTTTGAGATTAATACTTACAAGGAGTCAATGTTGGTGAAAACCTTTCTCCAGCATCATCTGACTAGAAAGTTTTCAACCACAAATTTTCTGCACAAAAGAAATATGTAAATAATTTAAGAAATCTGAAATTTCTGCAATACAATAATTGTTTACTTTGAGGTAACTTAAGTTTGATTTTTGAGCGCTTATTTTTTATTTATGAGGTACACAAAATCAATGTAAATGTTTTGCTTGGGTCCTGGAAATAAAAATTTCATCTGCAAATTATTTCTCACATATATACCTATATTGAATCCAAACAGAGGAGAATATCCTTTGCCTTTCACCATGATAATTCCATGGCACCCTTTATATTGAGGATTGTTTGATAATGCAACATTTCGTCATCTCTGGGACCAATTTCCAAGGAAGTTTTCTTAGCATGATGTCAAAGATAAAAATTCAAGGAGTAATGCATTTTTGTTAGGTTTGGAACAGAGCCCCCCACCCATACACACACTTCAGCAGCCATGTAATGTTAAGTGTCCTTCTGTGATGCTATATTTTATGACTGGGTATGGAAGAGTTTTTACTATAGAAATAGTTAATCTCTGCCTGAAAGTGCAGCTCTTAAACCACCAAGGATAAAATAGCATATTTTTTTCACAATGTGACACTATCATAGGATTAAACATACTTCATTACACAAATTATTTTACCAAAAAATGCATAAAAGAAAGTGAATATAGTTCATAAATGTCATTAATCATTAGATATATTTTCTTCTAGTAATCCCCTTTAGTCACATGAAGCTTATTTATGTTTACTTATGTGTTTATATAATTTTATCACATTGATTAATTTTCAGTAATATGCTGATTTTATTATTAAATATTTGCAATACATTGGCACCTATGTTATAATAGGCTTTTGGAAAACCCACAATTTCATGTATTTTGTATTGACTGGAGCAGCATAACTAAGTTTTTTCTAGGGGTGTGCAACAGCTGATGAATAGGCATTTCTGAGGTATCACAAGGAAAACATGGTGTAATTTTCTAGGCAAGTTTGGAAGTATAAACTAATTCATCAACATAGCACATGTACTGTTTTATTCAGCCACATGTTTGTTGAATTTGTTTTATTGTTTAGGGTAGTGGCTTTTATTATATTAAAAAAACCACAAGTTTTATAAACATTGTTGTGTCAGTACAACAGTACTGCTGTGCTGAATAAGTTGACACTCCCAAAACTAACTGGAAAAATTCCACCATATTTTCCCTGTGATACCTCAAAAATGCCCATTCATCAGCTGGTGAACAGTCCTACAAGACATTTGTAAAACTTGTTTTATTATTTAGTATATTGGCTTTTAATATATTAAAAGAAATGAATAATCAGTGCTGAGATGAGTAAAGTTTTTAGTTATGTGACTGGTCAAAAGCTTGCTTCCTCTATTTAAAAACAGGTGAAAAGCATTCTTGTGAATCTTTTATTAATTAATGATAATTAAGTCAATTTCCATGTAGATTTAAAACAACTACTGCAAGAAAAACTGTTTATACTGCAGAGTTTGTAGAGAATTTGATGGTATTGATCAAGGAATTAGAATGCAATATATTATATATTTAATGAAATATTAATGTATAATTCTTCAATTCATCAGAAATTCAATGATACTGAGAAAAGCTTATTTGGAGATTAAAAGGATGGCATTAATTTATTTCAGAATATGTGACCTTTGTGTTTAATATTTTCTATGCCATTGTCACCTCAACAGTCTGCTTATACCTTGCAAAATCACCATGAGGCAAGTTTTCTCCCTAGCACTGAAATCAATTTTTATAGTCATTAAGTGAACTTTCAAATAATAGTGTGTTGAAGCAGAGGTTCTCAACCTGTTTTGTTCCATGGACACTTTTGCCACTCAGGTGAAAACCACGGATCCCTTCTCAGAATGTAGCAGCAGATAGTTTTATGACACTCAACTAACATTGCTTCTAACAACTGCTGTAATTTCAGAGTATGGCTAAGCATAAGCAATTTTTTGAGATATGCAACAACTGTAATGTGATATGAAATGAACACTACTGAAAGTTATTGCATACATTTATAGGTGAAGGAAATGTTAAATTTCAGTTAGAGGTCAGAGAAAACAAAGATAACAAGTTAATTTTTTTTCAATTCATGCTCACACACCTCCTGAAATATTTTCATGGACCCCTTGGGGTTCTGTGGACTCCTGGTTAAGAACCCCTGTGTTAAAGAAAGCTAATTTATAAAACTTTTTATGATTAATCTCTTCTGCTGAATTTTTATTTTTCAGACTCCAATACATCATCTCGAGTAGTAAATTTAGCAAAAGTTTAGGATTAAGAAACAGAAAGCAAACATGATGCATTTGTCCTACATTTCAAAAAATTTGAACTTTATCCCTGACAATTATTCAATATCATTATTATTTTAAAAAGATTAATGAAACACGTGGACATTTTGATGAAGATGAGCAAAAATGAACAGGATAAACTTGAGGATAACCATGTCCAGACAGCAGTAAACATGAAGAATACAAAGACAAGGAAAGAGCTGTGAAATCTACAAGATAAAACAACATGTTGTGTGGTAGTCCATCCCAATAAAATTGCTTATTTCTCAACAAAAACCACAGAGGGTGAAGGCAATGGATAAAATATTTAAGTGCTGATAGAAAACAACTTCATCAGAGAATTTTTAAATCCAGCAAGACTGTCTTAAAAATGAGGGAGAGATTAACATTACCAGGTAAACAAAAACTGAGGGAGATATCACTTGTAGAATTGTCCTACAAGTATGCTACAGGGAGTTCTTCAGACTGAAAGGAAAGGATGCTACACAGTCTATCAAAGCATCATAAAGGAATAAAGATTTCTGGTAATAGTATCCATATGGGTAATAATAAATCCCTGTATTATTGTATTGTGTTTTTATATGCAGCTCCAAATTTCATTTGTACAGATTCTAAAATTCACATTACATAGTAATTGCATTTCTATGATTTAGTATATTTAATGTGTAAAATTATAATTTGTAATAATTAAAGCATCAAATCGGGAGTATGGTGGGGTAGAGAACAATATTTATGTGTGTTATTGTTGTTAAATTGGTATGAGACCAAATGAAATTATTTTAGGCTTAGGATGTTTAAGCTCAATAATAACCATAAAGAATATATCTGTAAAAAATAAACAGAAGGTAAGGAAGCAGCCATGGCTTAAGCAATTGAGCTCCTGTTTACAATATGGAAGACCCAGGTTGGATCCTGGGACCTCCTAGTGAAAAAAATAAAAAAGGTGTACCAGACCTGTGCGGTGTGGCATTGCCAGGGGCAGGCCCCTGCGCAGTAAAGCAATGTCCCAAAAAGACAATGATGCAACCATATAGAAAAGAAAAGAAAAAACAAAACAACAACAACAACAACAACAAAAAAAACAGAAGGAAATGAGAAGGGACTCACAACACTATAAAAAATATTTTATAGATATGAAAATAGTCATTAATGTAAGATTTGAGGGACAAAAATACACAAAACTAAAAAAAGTGAAAATAAAAAATGCAATAGAACTTTCTGCATTATTTATAACAACTTTAAATGGAAATGGACTAAATTCTCCATCTAAAGGTAAATATTGGACAAAGGTTAAAATTATATGCTTTTTACAATAGACTTGACTTAAATTCAAAGACACAAGTGGGTTGCATGTGAATGGATGGACAAAATATTTCATGCAAATAGTATCCAAAAGAAAGCTGTTGTAGCCATACTAATATCAGCTAAAAAGGTCTTCAATTTCAAAATGTCAAAAGGGACATATGAGAACACTGCAAACTAGATATTGATGAAGTGGTCAATTCAATAAGAAGACAAGACAATGATAAATATATATACACTGAAACAGCAGAAACCCATAATATAACTAATATTGAGACTTTTGAAAGGAGAAATATATGGTTTTGAGATCTAATAAACTTCAATATGCACCATTCAATAATGGATAGAACAAGAAATAGAAGATTTATAAGGAAATGGAAGATCTGAGTGATACTTTAAACAATCTAGAGTGAATAGAATCATGTGGAACACTCAACACATAAGCAAAGAATAATCATTCTTCTCTAGTGAACATGGGTCATTCTCCAAAATAAACAACATAGTAGGTCACAAAACAAGAAATTTAACAACATTGAAATATTACAATGAATCTTCAGTGGCAACACTGAAATTATGCTAGAAATCAATAACAGAGAGTTACTTGGGGAAAATCACTGATATGTGGAAATTTTAAAAAGTACACTCTTAAACAACGGGTTAAAGAAGAAATAACAAAAGCAATTAGGAAATATCTTGAGGTGAATGAAAAAAACAAAATCTTACAGAAGCAGAAAGGCAGTGGTGAGGGGGAAATTTATATCTCTGAATTCTAACAATCAATAATGTAGAACATTCTCAAAAATGAAGCCGAACCACACAACTTGAGGTATCAGAAAAATAAGAGCATAATAAATCCAAAGAAAGAAGTTGGAATGATATTGCAAAAACTGTAGTGGAGAGAAATGAAATGGAGAATAAATATAAAACAGGGGGAATCAATGAGACCAAAGAGTGCTTCTTTGTAAAGATTAATAAAAATGACTAAACTTTAGCTATAGTGACAAAGAGAGGACAGAAATAATTATAATCAGAAATTAAAGATGGACCTTATTATAGACTACATATTATTAAAATGGAGTATAATAGAATATTATGAACAGTTGTTCCCCAACAAACTAGAAAAGGCAGATGAAATGAACAAATTCCTAAAAATGTACAAACTACTTATTCTGATTCAAAAAGAAATAAAACTCAATAAACCAAAAACAACTAAAGAGATGAAATCAGTAATCAAAATCCCTCAACAAAGAAAATCATAGGACCAGATAGATTCACTGGTGAATTTTACCAAATATTCTAAAAATACCAATCCTAATCATATTCTTCCAAAAAAATTGAGTAGGAGGGAACACATCCTACCTCATTCTATGTGGTGAATATCACCCTCATAGCAAAGCCAGATAAAGATACCATAATAACATTTTGGACTAATATCCCTTTTGATAGTTGAAGCAATTAAACTAGGAAGAGTAGGAAATTAAACCAAAATTACAAAGGTCTTATAAAAAAGTCCCACAGGTAACATCACATTCAGGGACAAGACATGGGTGTCATCTAACACCAATGTTATTCACTACTGTGCTATCAGTTCTATTCAGAATAATTTGGCAAGAAAAATAAATAAAAGACATCTAAATTGGAAAAGAATTAGTAAAATTTTCCCTTTTGCAGATGATACGATCGTACATATAGGAAATTCTGAAAAATCTGCAAGAAAGTTGAGAGCTAATAACTAATGAGCAAAGTGGAGGGTACAATATCAATGGGAAAATTTTTGAAATTTCTACATATGAATAATGAACAATTTTAAGAGGAAATGAAGAACAAAATTTAATATTTTATTTTAATAAGGAGAGACTGTAGTCCAGTGATTTGAGCACCTGCTTCCCATGTACAAGGTCCTCGGTTCAATCCCCGGTTCCTCCTTTAAAAAAAAATCCATATACTAGAGCAATCATAAATAATAAAATAACTTGGATTAAAGAACTTATGCACAGAAAATTGTAAAACACAGCTTAAATTACTAAAAAAAAAGTCCTGAATAAATGGAAGGATATACCACGATTATGGATTTGAAGACAAAATATTCTTAAAGTTATCAATTTTCCCAAATTGATCTACAGATTAAATGCAATCTGAATCAAAATTCCAAGAGACATCTTAGCAGAAATGGAAAAGACAATCAGAAAATATTATGGAAGGGTAAAGGCCCAAATAGACAATAACATCTTGCAAAAAAGTAGAATGTTGGTGCACTGAAACATCCCAATTTATTACAAGGCCACAGAAATCAGAGCTTCATGACATTGGCATGAGTGTAGACACAGAGACCGATAGTATTAAAATGAAAAAAGTTCAGAAATAAACCTTCATGGGTATGGCCAATTGAATTTTTTAAAAGGGTGGCATATCCACTCAATGGGGGAAAAATAGTCTCTTCAACATATGATTGAAGAATAATGGACATCTAAATGCAAAAGAATGAGAGTGGTTCACTGTTGCTGAACATATACAGAAATTAACTTAAAATAGAGAAAATACTAAAATATAAGAACAATAACTATAAAATCTGATGGAGATTGAATTATGTTCCCTTTAAATCTTGATCTTAACTTTAATACATTATAGCCTGTATGAATCCATTTTTAAATAAGATCTTTTGAAGATGGCATGTTTAGATAATGTGTGGCCAACTGAATAAATTTGGGTTGTAATCTAATTACTGGAGCACTTTAGAAGTGGAATAAAATTCAATTGTAGAAAAAAAGCCACAGAAGAAGCTGGAAATCTACAGGACCAGGATAAGAAAGGAGAATGACATCACCATGTGTATTGCCCTGTGGCATAAAAGTCAAGGATGAAGGATGCTGGTTCGGTTGCTATGGAAAACAGTTCAGAGGTTCTTCAGAAGTTTTGGTATAGAATTACCATAAAATCTGCCAATTACACATTAAGTATGTATAATAAAGTCTTGAAATCAGGGACTCAAACACATATTTGGACAACAATGTTCATGGAGGCACTATTCACAATTGCCAAAAATGGAAGCAGCATAACAGGTTATCGTCACAAGAATGGTTAAGAGGAAGATTGTATACACACACACACACATCATACATGCAACATCGAAAAGGTGAAGACATCATTTTGAGTGAAAGAAGCAAGATGCAAAATATTGTATGATCTTACCAATAAAAAAAAATTAAAATATGGAAATTCATCCAATCAGAAACAAGAATATCGGTTTCCAGGGTCAGGGTTGAGAGAAGGGAATGGGGAGTTTCTTTCAGGTGATGGAAAAGTGTTGCCAATGAATGGTGGTGATGGTAGCACAAAATCATTAGTCAATGACTATTAAAGCCTTTTAATTTTATACTTATAAGTAGTTAAAATGATGACTATTATTTGGTTTCATTTGATTTTAATTCAGTTATTCTAGTTTTGTCCTTTTATTTCTCCCGATTTTTTACATTAAATTCATTGGTTTTATTTTATAACATAAAGATAATGGAATTTTTTTACTGTTTCAAAATAATACAGGAAATTAATATTTCCATTATTCATCTCTTTGCCACTTTATCTGAATGCAGTGCTAAGCATTATTCAACTTGACATCCATTATGTAAGTATTCTAGAGTTGAATATTTTAATTTCTATTTGAGAATAATTTAATGTTATTAGTTTTATTTATTTTTAATTTTCAACTTGAATGTCCTTTCAGTTTTTATATTTTGAATATTAATTTAAAAATAGATTTTATTTTTGTCAGATAATTTAACTGTTAGGTAAAACTTTAATTTATTAAATTTATTGATTAATTATAATAATTTATTATAAATGACTCAGGTGCTGTGAAAGAAAGTTTCAAATGTTGTTCTGACAATTTCAAATGATCAAATGTATAATCCAGAATTAATACATTTGTGGGAGGCATTTTACTGCTTGATTAATTAAACAGTACTTGTGTTTTGTTTACTATGCCACTTCATTTAAAGAACCCATCCTGTAACTTTTTTGTGGAATATCTAAATCATAGCAGACACTTTGTACAGGATATATAAACCATAACAGATCTTTGTCTTCTTTGGTATGATATTTTAGCTGGGAGATATAAAGAAATATACACAGGTAACTGATATGCCATGTTAGAATGTCAAAAGTAAAATTAACCAAAAAAAAAAAGAAGGAAAGAAAATGTAATACAGTCTAGGGAGTGAGATTTTGGGGTAAGGGCAAGACAAAGTAACTGGAAATAATGTAGTCAGGACATGACTCAGTAAAAAAGTTGGCATTTGATCTAAGATTTGAAGAGGAAAGCATTAGTCATACAAATTCATGGGAGGAAATTGTTCCAAACAGGGAACATCAGTGCAAAGGCCCTGTGCATGTGGTGGTGCCATGCAGTTTGAGGAACTTGGAGGAGGCCCATCTACCAAGAGTGGCATTGTATATCATGGGGTGGGAGTAATAATCAACCAACTCTATGCATATGGATGGTGATAGCTGTTGTGGTGGCAAAACTATGTGGAAGTGATCCATGGACACTATAGGGCTTGCTCCTTTAAGAAAATATTTGAATGAAAATTCTTTAGGGGTAAGGTGACATTTAGCAACCTTATAGAAATGAAATAAGAGTTATAAAAGGCTCAGGCAAAAGGAATCATAACCATTCTTAATATTAGTTACTTTGTGCTCTTTTATATCAATGCTTTGCATCATTTTGAATTAAAAACAATTGTGTAATAAATGTAATATATTGAATTTTTTATTTGACTCAGTATGATAATATTTGTCATTTAGAAGAATTTATTCTGCATAATAAATATACTACTAAATTTTCCCTAATATATGAAATTTTATAATATTAATATTTTATTATATTATTATAAAATTTTATTATATTATATTAATATTATTTTTTGTCTTTAGATATTTTATGATAGTTGTTCTATTGCCCTCTCACCCTATTATATAATTTGAAAGGAAAGTTTCCTATTAAAAATTCTAACTTATTGTACACCATGTTCTCCAAATATCCACAAAATCTTAACTTCATTTTTGAATGGACCTTTAATCTCTGTGTATGGATATGAGTGACTGGGAATCTACATGATATCAAAGTATCACTTTCATTCCTCATGGTATTTTAATATATTTTCATTAGAGAAGTTGTGTATATACAAAATCATCATTCATATTTGTGGAATTCCCATACAACACACCTCCACCAACACAGTACATCATTGTGGAACATTTGTTAACAATTATATGATATTATCAGACTATTACCACTGATTATGGTCTACAGCACACATTATGGTAAATTTTTGCTATACTCCCCCTATTATTAACACAGTACATCTTTGACATTGATGCAAGAATACCATAGCACTGCTGTCAACTACAGTCCACAGGTCACATCCATTGTGTTTTCCCATGCCTCTCCACATTCTTACAACCTTGGAATAGTGATGTACATTTGTTCTAGATCAAAAGTGCCTGCTGTTGCCCAGAGAGGCTGGGGCAGGTCATCCCACCTTCCTCCTTGCTGGAGGTGGGGCTGGAGCTTAGGCTAGAACTGCAATCGGTCTTGGTGGAAAGAAGCTGACCCATACCCTCACTATGGTTTTCTATCCACCTTGCTTTTCCACATGCCAAAGGTGGAGTTAAAATAGCAGCTACTGGACTCTTTCTGACTTGGATAGGTTCAAATTTTAACTGCTTTTAGGATTATACTTTAATGAGCTGAATTTACTAATCAGTAGCTGAAGTATGGGCCTGACCATCTCTTTTTCATCCATTTTCTAGGAATACACATGGTTAACAATAATATTGCCAGGTAGCTTAAAACTTAAACTGAATAAAAATAACCATCATTATTTGTAGCCTGTTATATCAAATTAATTTTAAATTGAGTGTTTTTATCAGTATATTCAAAAGGAAAAGTTATTGGCAAATTTCAAATACTAGAAGTTTATCATATGCCTTGGGAGAGAGCAAGATAATTGGGAGAATCAGACAGGGAGAATAATTAAAGAAATGCAAGGACATCCATGGTTCAAACTGGAAATATTAGAATTATAGGGGGGTTGACAAGAGGGTGAAGAGAGAGCAGATAGAAAAGAGAATGGTAAATATCACAGACCTAAATATGAAGAGCATTCTGAGCAGAGTTGATATGTATATTCAAGCATAATTTTGTATAAATATATTAGTGTTTCTTATGATGGACAAGTAACTTGTGGCATATTTTTGTCTTTAACAGATCAAAAGGAACATATTAAAGATTTAAAGAGCAGTAAGATAATATTTTTTATATTAAATAAATTACTGTACAATCTATATAAAATATTTTATATAATAATTACATATTCAAAGCAATTTCAGAATAACAATAACATTCAAAATAGAACCAGGATAAATATAAATAAATTGTGAAAGCCCTGATACTTTACATAATATTAAAAACTAAGCATTATATTTACAATGAATGAAAGTAAATCTCTGGTAGAAAAATAATGAATGAAATATAAACAGCTTAAGAAGTCTCAACTAAGATGAAAAATTTTCAGGAAAATCTTAATTATATACTGTGATTCATAGTAAAAAACATATATGCAAAGTAATAGTAAATAGTATAATTATAATAACATTATTTCCAAAATTATAACAAATAACCACATGAAATTTATGTAATAAGGATTATATGGGAACTCTATTTTTTTCATGAGTGAATAGATAAGCAGTAGCCTCAATATATCCAAACAATAATGCAATATTAAATTTAATAAGTAGTTCCTTATATTTTAAAAATTTCTATTATATTGTTAAATGAAGTTTGCAGGAATCAGAACATTGTAAAAAAAGTTATGAAAAGAGAGGAAAAAAATGCAACAACAATTCTATATATATGTAAACATACTCACATAAACACAGATAGCTCATCATTTGAGCTAACTTCAGTCACTCCACTCTCAACATTGAAGAATCATTCTATTTATAGGAGGTTTATTTTTTATATAAATTATATGAGAGCCTCCTAACCAGTTTACTATATGTATCTGTCATATGCAAAGTATAACTGTATTTATACTTCTTTCCCTATCATAACTATTCAAAAATATATCATTTGAGAAGGAATATGCCTCTAAATTTCTATACCTTATTTAATATATGCATAGGAAATATTCAGAAAAGTATTCTAGGAAAATAATTTTCAGTTAAACTATACTTTTTGAATAGAAATATTTTCAAGATGGTTCACAATACAGAAGATATATAAAATATGAGTGGTCTGACATCCTTGTCCTTGATGAATAACCACTGTGTTTTCCTAAGTAAACACAAACAAAAGAAAATTGTAATTACATAAAATGCATAAATTCATGCATCTACAAATAGATTGTTATATATTTGCCAGGTTCAACACTTGCTGGTATGTTTTGTATCTGATACATTTGCTAGAGGCTGTGAAGAACACTATTGTGAATAAGCAAACTCTTTCTCAATGAATTTACAGTCTTCTTGGAAAGGGATAAATATTACACACA
>JAKSZT010038590.1:161669-298126 GCA_026826555.1 Tolypeutes matacus
GGGGTGTCCTACATCAACCCACCATCTTGCATTGTTATGAGACATTTATTACAATTTATGAAAGAATATCATCAAAATCTTACTACTAACTCTAGTCCATATCTTATATTTGGAGTATTTTTCCCCCAACCCACTCTATTATTATTTTTTAAAATATATATATTTTGAACAGAAGTTTTGATGTCACAAAACAATCATGCAAATGTGTAGAATTGCCATACAACACCACTTCATCAACACACCACACTGTGGCGAAACATTTGTTAAAGATTATGAGATAATATAATCATACTATTACCACTAACCATGGTCCATAGCTTACATTTGGCACACTTTTTCCACATTCCCCCATTATCAACACAGTACATATTTGGCATAGATGCATGAGTATTACAGTATCACTGTTAACCTCAATCCATAGGTCACACCATTTGTATTTTTCCCATGCTTCTCCACATTCTCATCACGTTGCAATAGTGATGGATATCTGTTCTAGTTCAAAGAAGGACATTCCTGTATCTGTACCATCAACCACAATTTTCATCAACCTCTGTTTTCAGTTATTCAGTCCCTAGACATCTCTAGATTTCTTTCAATTGACCTTTACGTCCCTAGACGAAACTTTCCAGCCACATTCCAATTTATAAACCAGCTGCTACTCACTATAATGTGTTGCCATCAGTTTTATATATTTCCACACTTTTACAGTCAAGTTAATTAAAACATCTACATTTGTTAAGCATCAGTAGTCCTTCTCAGCCCTCTTATCTCTTAATAAACTACACTCTAGGCTTTAACTCCATGTGTTTATTCTTTTTTTTTTTTTTGACATGTTTCTGATCAGGGCACTAGCGGGAGCACTGATCACCTCCCGCCAGTGAATCAAGATCAGCAGATTCTTTCCGAGGACTCTAGCACACCAGGACAAGAGCTGTGTCGGGATGTGACTCTAGTCTCGGGCATGTGTTTATTCTTCATATTAATGAGACAAAGCAATATTTATCCTTTGTGTCCGGCTTACCTCACCTAGCATAATATCTTCAAGATTCATCCATGTAATCATTTGTGTCCCAATTTCAATTCTTCTTACTACAGCATATTATTCCATCATATGTATATACCACATTTTGCTTATCCATTCATTGATTAATGAACACTTGCATCGTTTCTATCTTTTGGCAATTGTGAATAATGTCACTATGAACATCGGTGTGCAGATGTCTGTTTGTGTCACAGTTTTCAGTTCTTCTGGATATATTCCTAGTAGAGGAATTGCTGGATCATATGGAAGTTCTATATTTAGCTTCCTGAGAAACGGCTAAACTGTTTTTCACAGAGCCACTACCATTTTACAATGCCACCAACAGTGAAAGAGGGTTCCTATTCTCAACATCCCCTCCAGCACTTATTATATTCTGATTTTTATAAAAATTATGGCCATTCTATGCAGTGTGAGATGATATCTCATTGTTGATTTGCTTTGTATTTCCATAATAGCTAGTGATATGGAACATTTTTTCATGTTCTTTTTGTTCATTTGATTTCCTCTTTGTAGTAATTTCTATTTAAAATTTTTGCCCACTTTTTAATTGGGTTCTTTGCTCTTCTTTTTTTCAGAGGCAATTTTGTTTATTTTTTAAAGATAATTAGATTATATGAAATGCTATAAAAAAATTTAGGGTATTCCCATATGCCCCACTCCCCACACCTCCCACTTTTCCCCACATTAACAACTTCTTTCATTACTGTGGTACATTCATTGAAATTGATGAACACATTAAGGAACATTACTACTAAGCATGGGTTATAATTCACCTTGTAGTTTACACTCTCTCCCACTCAATTCTGTAGGTTATGGCAGTATATATAATGGCCTGTATCTGTCATTGCAATGTCATTCAGGACAATTCCAAGTCCTGAAAATGTCCCTATATTACACCTCTTTTTCCCTCTCCCTGACCACAGCTCCTCCAGTGGCCACTGTCTCCACATCCATGATATAATTTCTTCCATTGCTAGAATCACAATAAATCTATAGTAGAATACCTGTAAGTCCATTCTAGTCCATATTTTATTCCCCAATCCTGAGAATACTGGGGTGCTGATGCCAACTCCACCTCTAATTGAGAGGTGTCTTGGATCCCATATGGTTGATGGATGGGACTATCTTGCTTGCAGTTGTAGACTCTCTCAGTTCCCTGATGTGGTGGTTGTCCATTCTCACCTTCTCTTTTGGTTGTCCTGGGTGAGTCCAATGAATTGGAGAGTAGGTGTTGCAATTCTGCTGATGCTCAGGGTTCAGCTGGCATATGGACAGCCCAGAGATTCAAGTCTCTTGGACATACACTTACCAACTCCAACACCAACTATAGGTTCAAACAGAAGGGACAAAAGAGGCATGTGTAGAGAAGTCACATCTGAGTCCAACTCTGTCACACTTGGGAGTACAAACTCCAAAGAAGGGCCCACTGGCCAGGCAACAAACTCCATAGCCCTCAGGAGCCCTACAATTTGGGATAGGATCTACTTTGACATCTCCTCCTGAGATGTGCATAAGAGTTACCTCTCTGAAGATTTCCTGACTCACTTTGAAGTCTCTTAGCCATATAAACTCATTTGCTTACCTTTCCCGCCTTTTGTTCAAGGTCTTTTCCCAGTTGCATCACCAGCCAATGCTTGGTGGTAATCCCCTGGTTCCAGGGAGGCTCATTCCCAGGAGTCTGGTCCTATGCTAGGGGGTAGGTAATATATTGATATGCTGATTTGGCTTCGAGAGAGGCCACATTTGAGTAAAAAGGAGGATCAGAGTAGATAACTCTTAGGCACTCTACAACACTAGGCTAAGTTGAAATTTCAAGAGCAAAGGTTCATAAGCATAGTCATCAATATCAAAGGCCCATCAATAGAAAGTCCTTCTTCACTAGTCATTACACCTGTACTTGCGGTATTGTCGCTGTTCCATTAGAGAATGTGGAAGAGTTCTCCAGGATGGGAATTCATATTCTTTTGGTTGCTGTGTGAATCTCTACTCACGGTGTCAATGCATCATGAATATTTGAACACATTTATATACCTTATATATATGCCCAGGTGAACTTCCTCCCATGTATCCCCCATCACTAACACTCCACACCAATGATTCTTCCCTGCCACAATTGTAACCCTTCTGTGATCTAAAACCTCTTCAAAAATGAAGCCAAGAATATCACCAAATACAATTAATAGGAAAATGAAATAGTAATGATAGGTTTAAAGATAAGAAATATTATACATAATAATTTAGAACAAGTAAGACTAAAATAAAGTTAAAAAGAAATTGGATATTTAAAAAACTGAAAAATATTTTGAAAAATAAAATAAAATGAAAATTTTGACGTATTGCCTTTCATCACTCTAATATCTGTTGCCTGTATATACAGTGGCATTTTCTTCCATTTCTTCCCCAGTGACTTACTTTTGTTTCATTTTGTCTTCAAAGAAACTTTAGGTCACAGTAAAGTCATATAAAGAATATAGGGGATTCCCATATACCCAACATCCTCCCCCTTTTCCCCTTTTCCATATTAATAACCTTTTAAAATATGGATGGTATATTTGTTAAAATTGCTGAACAAATATTGAAACATAGCTAATAACCATGGTCAATGGTTTACATCATGATTTACATTTTAGACCTTACACTTTTATAAATTTCTAATGAAATTTAACATTGCCTGTACACATCATTGCAAGATCATGCAGAACACTTCCATTGCCCCCTAACCCCCTCTTCCATCTTTTCCATTCATCACTCCCCTCTCCTCGGGGCCCACAGTGACTGCCAGGCTTTGCTCCTTGAAGGACATGATTCATAAGTACTTGCAGCAATGCTGAGGACTTAACAAATTATTCTGTCCTCTCTTATTAAGAGCCTCCTATGCTCTCAAGAGACACCCTCCCAACTGTTTGAGAAACTATCAGCCTCCTCAGGATGGGAGTCCATCTCCTTTTCACTCATTATGTGGGTCTCCACCCACTGGTACAACAGACTATGACAAAATTCTCACTAGTACATTCTCTAGAAGACTGCCCCATGGAAGCCCTGTCCCAAATGCACCCCCATCCAACACCCTAAACCAGAAACCCTTCTTTGTCATATTGCCAAAAGAGCTTTCTCAACATCATAGTTTCAACCATGTACCTGCCAATATCCGATGTTCAACCCTACCTTCCCCCAACCTTCCCCCCAGTTCCATGAACCATCCAATACATCCTTTCCACTGTATCCTCCTGTCAAACTTGCACCGCCCAACTTAACAGTATCGTTACATCCCTGTCATGTCCCTTCACTGCACAATTACTCACTTCCACCTTATCATAGATTTTGCCAGAATGGGTGTTGGCTCACAAACTGCTTCTCCCTATTTCTTGTAAACCTATCTTCCAGACTCTAGCTTTCTGAGTCTGCTCAATATGTTTAATTCATTTCAAAGAGGTCATGTTTTTTCTTTCATTGCTCATGCTTTGGGTGTAAAGTTCATGATATCATTTCCTTTTCCAAGGTACTGTAGATGCATCCCTTCATTATCTTCCAAGGTCTTTATGGTGTTGGCTCTTATATTTAGGTCTTTGATCTTTCTTGAGTTGATTTTTGTATAAGGTGTGAGATGGTGTTCCTCTCTCATTCTTTTGGCTATGAATATCCAGTTCTCCAAGCACCATTTGTTGAAGAGGTCATTTTCTCCCAGGTGAGTGTGTTTGGTGGTCTTGTCAAATATCAGATGACTGTTTATGTGAGGATCTATATCAGAACTCTCAATTTGGTTCCATTGTTGGTATGTCTATCCTTGTGTCAATACCATGTAGTTTTTTTTGTTGTTGTTGTTTGTTTTCCAAATTTTAAATCTTTAATGGTTTTCCCATTTTCTCTTCTTTTTGTTTCCAAAAGGAGAGGAGAACAGAATATCATGTAGTTTTTTTGGGTTTTTTTTTGCACAATTAAACAAATATTTATTTCACCGGTCAAGAAATTTTCAAAAAAATTTTCGCAAAGAAACAGATCGACATATACAAAAATGAAACCATTGAACTACTGTACAAATAACTTACAGCCTCCAAAATTCTCCTATGGCATATGAAGGACCATGCCAACACACAGAAAGGAAAAAGTGACCTGTATGGTCCACAAGGTGAGAAAGAGTGACTCAACTGTTTACAAGTTATCATTATAAGACAAAATATTCTCAAAGTCAAGGACCAAATCCATCCAGCAGAGGGCACCGTACTCCCTTCCATGTAGTTTTGACCACTGTAGATTTGTAGTATGTTTTAAAGTCAAGTAGAGTGATTTCTCAAATTTCATTTTCCTTTTTCAATATGTCTTTGGCTATTTGGGGCTTCATACCATTCCAAATAAATTTCATAGTTAGTTTTTCAATTTAGTAAAAACTGTTGTGTTGACTTTTATTGAGATTGCATTAAATCTGTAGATCAGCTTGGCTAGCACAGACATCTTAATGATGTTTAGTCTTCCTATCCATGAACAGGGCATATTCTTCCATTTATTTATGTCATCTATGATTTCCTTTAACAATGTTGTGTAATTTTCTGTGTATAAATCATTTACATCTTTAGTTAAATTTACTCCTAGGTATTTGATTTTTTTTAGTCACAATTGTAAATGGTATTTTTTTCTGATTTTGTCCTCAGCTTCCTCATTATTGGTGTACAGAAATACTACAGATTTTTGCACATTGGTTTTATAACATGCGACATTCCTGAACTAATTTCAATGTTCTAGAAGCTCTGTTGTAGATTTCTCAGGGCTTTCTATGTATAGGATCATGGATCATGGATGTCTTTTATATCTTTTTCTTGCCTCAGTGCTCAAGCAAGTACTTCTAACACAATGTTAAACAGGAGTGGTGATAGTGGGCATCCTTGTCTTGTTCCCAATCTTAGTCAGAAAGGTTTTAGGATTTCACCATTGTATATGATGTTAGCTGTAGGTTTTTCATATATACCCTTTATCATGTTTAGAAAGTTTCCTTCTATTCCTATCTTTTGCAGTATTTTTTATCAGGAAAGGATGCTGTATTTTGTCAAATGCTTTTTCTGCATCTATACAGATGATCATGAGATTTTTTTCTTTTGATCTGTTCATGTGGTGTATTACATTGATTGATATTCTTGCATATCTGGGATGAAACCCACTTGATCCTTGTGTATAATTCATCTGATGTGTTACTGATTATGATTAGCAAGTATTTTGTTGAGGATTTTAGCTTCTCCATTCTTTAGAAAGATTGATCTGTAGTTTTCCTTCCTTGTGGCTTCTTTGATTGGCTTTCGTATTAAGGTAATGTTGGCAACATAGAATGAGTTAGGCAATGTTACTTGTACTTCTACTTTTTGAAACGTTGAAGCAGGATTGTTGTTAGGTCTATTTGAATATTTGGTAGAATTTGTCTATGAAGCCATCTGGTCCTGGGCTCTTCTTAGTTGGGAGGTTTTTAATGACTGATTTTATCCTTTTACTTGTGATTTATCTGTTGAGTTCATCAATTTCTTCTTTCATTAATATAGGCTGATGGGTTTTTTTCTAGATATTTGTCCATTTCCTCTAAATTATCCTTTTTATTGGCATATAATTTTTCCAACTATCTTCTTATGTTCAGTGGTGATATCCCCTTCCTCATTTCTTATTTTGTGTATTTACATCTTTTTTTCATTTTTAATCTAAGGGTTTGTCTATTTATTGATCCTCTCGAAGAACCAGCTTTTAGTTTAATTTTTTTTCTAGTGCTTTCTTACTTTCTATTTCATTTAGTGATGCTCTAATCTTTGTTATTTCCTTCTTTATACTTCCTTTGGTGTTAGTTTGTTGTATGTTTTCTAATTCCTCCAGGTGTGCATTTAGGTCTTCAATTTTAGCTCTTTCTTCTTTTTAGATATATGCATTTACGGCTATGAATTTCCCTCTTAGTACAGCTTTTGCTGCAACCCATAAGTTGTGATATGTTGTGTTGTTGTTTTCACTCATTTCAAGGTACTTACTGATTTCTTTTGAAATTTCCTCTTTGACCCACTGTTTGTCTAAGAGTGTGTTGTTTAACTTCCATATCTTTGTGACTAATCTGATTCTCTGGCCTTTGTTGATTTCCAGCTGCATTTCACTTTGGTCAGAGAAATTACTTTGTTTAATTTCAATATTTCTGATTTCATTGATTATTTTTTTTGTGACCTAGCATGTGGTCTATCTTACAGAATGATCCATGAGCTCTCGAGAAGAATGTATATCCCACTGTATTTGGGTGTAATGTTCTGTATTTGTCTATTAGGTCCAGATTCTCTAATGTATTATGCAAAGTCTTTGTTTCTTTATTTATTCTCTGTCATGATGTTTTGTCTAATGGTTATAATAGTGTGTTAGATTCCCCCACTATAATTGTAGAGGTTCTATTTCTCCACTTAGTTTTTCCAGTGTTTGCCTCATGTACTTTGAGATGCTTTGGTTAGCTGCATAAATGTTTATGGCTTTTATTTCTGCATGAAAGATTACCCTTTTTACTAATATATACCTCCCATCTTTTTCTCACAACAGTTTTGCATTTGAAGTCTATATTATCTGATATTAGTGTAGCTACTGCTGCCCTTTTATGGTTATTGTTTGCTTGTAATATTGTTTTCCACCATTCATTTTCAGCCTCCTTGAATCCCTGGGTCTAAGGTAGATTTCTTGTAGAGAGCATATAGATGGGTCATATTTCCTTATCCATTCTTCCAATCTATGTCTCTTGACTGGTGAGTTTAATCCATTAACATTCGGTGTTATTACTCTCAAGGAATTACTTACATTACCCGTATTTTCCTTGGGTTTATGTGTAACATGTTATTTTTATTTCTCTGTTTGTCTGTTTAATTGTTCTTACACTCTCCTCCAACTTTCTCTCTCTCCTGTTTTTTTTCCCTTTTAACATGCAGAACTCCCTTTAGTATTTCTTGAAGGGCAAGTTTTTTATTGGTATACTTTCTAAATTTCTATTTATGTGAATATTTTGAACTCTTCAACATTATTCAATGCCATCTTTGCTGAATAGAGAATTCTTGGCTGGAACTTTTTCTTTTAGTACCTTATATATGTTACACCACTGCCTTCTCACCTCCATGGCTTTAGAAGAGTAATCAGCACTTAATCTTATTGATTTTCCCTTTTATGTGACGGTTCTCTTTTCTCTTGCTGCCTTCAGTATTTTCTCTTTTTCTTGAGCATTGAACAGTTTGACAAGAATATGTATTGGAGTAGGCCTGATGGCATTTATTCTGTTTGGGGTGCACTGTTTTTCCTGGAAATGTACATCCATCTCCCTCAATACAGTTGGGAAGTTTGCAGACATTATTTCCTCTAACACTCCTTACATTCCCTTTCCTTTCTCTTCTCCCTCTGGGATGCCTATAATGTTTATGTTTGTGCATGTTGTGTTGTCATTCACATCTCTAAGTCTGTGATGGATTTTCTCTATCTTTTAATCTATCTGTTCTACTATCTGTTTGATCTCAGATGTACTGTTTTCCACATTGTTAATTCTTTCTTCTGCCTGTTCAAATCTTCTGTTATGTGATTCCAGTGTATTTTTGATTTCTTGGATCATGCCATTTATCACCATGATATCCATTACCTTTTTACATATGTTTACAATTTCTTCAGTATGTTCTCCCAGTGTATTCTTAATATCCTTAATCTTTTCCTTCACTTCATTAATTTGGTCCATGATATTTGTTTGGACATCTTTGTTTAGTTGTTTGTTGTTCTTCATCTCTTCCTGGTTTTTATTTTGTTCATTGGACTGGGCCATGTCTTCCTGTTTTCTTGGTATGGTTTGTAATTTTTTATTGCTGTCTGGTCATCTTTTTATTTTAATGGGTTTTTTCAGTTGATTAGCTTCTCTCTCTACTCCAGTTTCTGTTTTTGGGTGTGTGTTAAGGTTTGTCTTTTACACTTTGTTACCCTTGTTCTATTTCCTTGCTGTTGTCTATATTCCCTTGAAGGAAAATGTTTAGGACCAGCAAAAGTGAAAGAGGTAAGAAAAGGATGATATAGAAGAGGAATTACTGGAATATATGGCAGTTTTATATTTAGCTTCCTGAAGAAACTCCAAACTGTCTTTCACACAGGCTGTACCATTTTACAATCCCATCAATAGTGAAACAGGGGTCCTATTCTCAACATCCCCTCCAGTACTTATTGTTTACAGATTTTTGAAAAAATAATGGCTATTCTATCATATCTCATTGTTGATTTGATTTGCATTTCCCTAATACTAGTGATATGGTACATTTTTCATGTGCTTTTTGTTCATTTGGATTTCCTCATTGGAGAAATGTCTATTTAAATTTTTGCCCACTTTTTAATTGGATTGCTTTCTCTTTTTATTAAATTTTATTTTATTTATTTATCAAAAATGTATTTCTCATTGTTTGTACTTGCTGTTTACTCTCTATGTCTGTTCATTGTGTGCTTATGTTCTTTTTAGGAAGCACTGGGAATAAAACTTGTGACCTCCCTTGTGAGTGGGAGGAGTCCAATTGCTTCAGCCACCTCCACTGCCTGCCTGTTGGGTCTTTCATTGTGTTTCTTCATTGTTTTTCTTCATTTCATCATCTCATGGTATCATCTTGTGAGAGCTTGCCAAACCAGCCCATTGCATTTGCTTCCTGTCTTGCTTGTCTTCTTTAGGAGGCACCGGAACCAAATCTGGGAACTTCCATGTGGTAGACAGTCACCAAACTGCTTGAGCCACATCTGTATCTGCATTGCTTGCTCTTTTGTTGTTGAGTTGTATGATCTTTTTATATAGAATGGAAATCAAACCATTATCAAATAGGTGGCTTCCAAGTATTTTCTTCCATTGAGTGGGTGACTTTTTCATCTTCTTTATGAAGTCCTTTGTATCACAAAAAGACTTTTGTATCACAAAAGTGATTAGGTTTAAAGAGGTCCCACTTATCCGTGTTTTCATTCATGGTTCGTGCCATCAGTCTAAGGTTTAAGAATCCACCATCTACCACCAGGTATTGAAGATATTTTCCTACATTTTCTTATAGGACCTTTATGGTTCTTGCTTTTATACTTAGGTCTTTGATTCATTTTGAGTTAATTTTTGTGTAAGGTGTGAAGTAAGAGTCCTCTTTCTTTATTTTGGCTTTGGGTATCCAATTCTCCCAGCATCATTTGTTGAAAAGAATGTTCTGCCCAAGCTTGGAAGGTTAAGAACTTTGTCAAAAATCACTTGACTATAGTTTTAAGGGTCTATTTCTGAACCATCAGTTCACTTCCATTAGTTTACGTCTTTATGCCAGTACTATGCTGTTTTTTCGGTTTTGTTTTTTGTTTGTTTGTTTGTTTTACCATGTAGCTAAGTAATATGATTTAAAGTCTAGAACTGAGAGTTGTCCAAATTTGCTTTACATTTTTAAGATGTTTTTGGAAATTTGGGATCTCTTACCCTTCTAAATAAATATTATAATTGCATTTTCCATTTATTTAAAAAAATACTGGTGGAAATTTTATTGGGTTCACACTGAATCTGCATATCAATTTGGATAGAATTGACATTTTAATGATATTTACTCTTCTGATCCATGAGAATGGAATATTCTTCTCATTATTTAGGTCTTTTTTGATTTCTTTTGACAATGCATTTTAGTTTTCTGAATACAAGTGCTTTAAATCCTTGGATAAATTTATCCCTAAACATTTGCTTCTTTTACTATTTTTAATGGAATTTTTCCCCTGAATTTTCCTCAGATTGCAGTATAGAAAAATCACTTATTTTTGTGCATTGATCTTGTATCCTGACACTTAAGTGAAATCATTTATTAGCTTCAGTAGATTTGTTGTATATTTTTCAAGACTCTCTAGGTATAGGATCATATCATCTGCAAATAGTAAAAGTTTTACTTCTTACTTTCAGATTTTAATGCCTGTATTAGTCAGGGTTCTCTTGGGAAACAGAATCAGCAGGAGATATCTGTAAATAATATGAAACTCTAAAAGAGTCTCTCACGCACCGTGGGGATGCACAAGTCCAGGTTCCTCAGGCAAGCTGCAAACCAGGGGCTCCGATGAAAGCCCGATGAAAGGTTGTTGATGAGTCTCTGGGAGAAGTTGCCTGTCCAACGACGAGCTGGGAAATTCTCTCTGAATGTTGAAATCACTTCCACGTTTAAGTCATTCAACTAATTGGATAAAAGCACCACCCTTTGATAATGTAATCTCCCTGATTGATGCAGATGTAATCAGCCATCCACGCAGTAAACTCACTGGTGATTGAAGTCCATAAATGCTCTTGTATTACAATTAGCCCAGTGCTTGCTGAAACAAACACCTGGACACAACTACTTGGCCGAGTTGACACATTAGCCTAACCATCACAGTCCACCCCTTGTCAACTCGGCAATCATACACATTACTCTAAACCATACTTAGTCTCTAAGTAAAAACAATAACAGACAAGCATACATATATATTTCTGCCTAACAATGTTCAACTCCCCTGCGTACAACCGGAAACACATTAATACCCTACAGAACAGGGTGCAAGTCCTTGGATGATAGTCACTCTTAAACTCGACATCCTTAAATATTGTGATGTGGGATTAATACAACTTTTCATTTTAGGGGAAAAGATCACGGAAGAAAACAAAGAAATTCATTTTGTGTACATATACAATCATACTCATAACGAAACATGGAAGAAGGGTTCATGACCATTACAGTCCTCATTTCTGTAACTGGTCATGTAGTCCAAGTTCATATATCACTACCTTCTTCCACTACCCATTCCTTGTTCCCATTACCTTCAGCAAGCACTTCAGCTGACCGTGGTTCTTTGCCTGGTGGGGTGACCCAAACTTTCATTCCCGAAGATTCTGGGCCATTGTTAGTCCTGCTTGAATTGAATTTTCCATTGACTTTAATCACAGGGCATGGCAGGACTAGGAGATGCCCTAAAGGATCCCCTGCATTCCAGGCAAACTCTTCTTTACCCCAATTATGTAGATGTAGTCCTATTTCCCCTTGATAGTCAGGATCAATCACCCCAGCCAGTACTGTAATTCCCTTCTTTGCCTGTTGATTCACAGGTAAGAGGAGCCCAAAGTGGCCAGGTGGAAGTCTTAACTTCCAGTTCAATGGAATCACTGTTATGTTCCCAGGTGGCAGCACTCCTCCTCTTGGGACTAAAACCTGTAGACCAGCAGAGCTTAAGGTTTCAGGGACAGGAAGCAAAAATCTTCCTAGTGGGTCACTAGGGGAAATAGTGAGTGGTGCCACTCCCATTTCCACCCCTTGATTCCTGGACCCATGAATCCTGGCTATGGGAGAAACAGCACCATAGAGAGGACATTGATTCAGAGCATACACAGCATCCTGGAGAACATTGCCCCAGCCCTGCAAGGTGTTGCCACCTAGTTGGTGTCGTAATTGAGTCTTCAAAAGGCCATTCCACCATTCTATTAATCCAGCTGCTTCAGGGTGATGGGGAACATGGTAAGACCAGTGAATTCCATGGGCATGTGCCCATTCCCACACATCATTTGCTGTGAAATGGGTTCCTTGATCAGAAGCAATGCTGTGTGGAATGCCATGGCGGTAGATAAGACATTCGGTAAGTCCACGGTGGTAGTTTTGGAAGAAGCATTGCGTGCTGGAAATGCAAACCCATAGCCAGAGTATGTGTCTATTCCAGTTAAAACAAATCGCTGCCCCTTCCATGATGGAAGTGGCCCAATGTAGTCCACCTGCCACCAGGTAGCAGGCTGGTCACCTCGAGGAATGGTGCCATATCTGGGGCTGAGTGTGGGTCTCTGCTGCTGGCAGATTGGGCATTCAGCAGTGGCTGTAGCCAGGTCAGCCTTGGTGAGGGGAAGTCCATGTTGCTGAACCCATGCATAACCTCCATCCCTACCTCCATGGCCACTTTGTTCATGAGCCCATTGGACAATGACAGGAGTGCCTGGGGAAAGAGGCTGAGCATTAGCCACAGAGCAGGTCATCTTATCCACTTGATTATTAAACTCTTCCTCTGCCAAAGTCACCCTCTGGTGAACATTTATGTGGGACACAAATATGTTCGTGTTTTTTGCCCACTCAGAAAGATCTATCCACATAGCTCTTCCCCAGACCTCCTTGTCACCAATTTTCCAATCATGTTCCTTCCAGGTCCCTGACCATCCAGCCAAACCATTGGCAACAGCCCATGAATCAGTGTACAAATGCACCTCTGGCCATTTCTTCCACCAAGCAAAATGAACAACTCGATGCATAGCTCAAAGCTCTGCCCACTGGGAGGATTTGCCCTCATCGCTATCCTTCAAGGATGTCCCAGAAAAGGGCTGCAGTGCCGCAGCCGTCCAGTTTCAGGTGGTACCTGCATATCGTGCAGAACCATCTGTAAACCAGGCCCGAGTTTTCTCATCCTCAGTCAACTGATTGTAAGGGAGTCCCCAAGAGGCCAAAGCCTTGGGCTGGGAAAGAGAAGGTAACACGGTGGGGGTGGTGACCAGGGGCATTTGGGTCACTTCCTCATGTAACTTACTTGTGCCTTCAGGACCTGCTCAAGCCCTATCTTGTACATACCACTTCCACTTTATTATGCAGTGCTGCTGTGCAAGCCCAACTTTATGGTTTGGTGGGTCAGACAATACCCAGCTCATGGTAGGCAACTCAGGTCTCATGGTAACTTGATGGCCCATGGTTAAGCGTTCAGTCTCTACTAAGGCCCAGTAGCAAGCCAAAAGTTGCTTCTCAAAAGGGGAGTAGTTATCTGCAGAGGATGGCAAGGCTTTGCTCCAAAATCCTAAGGGTCTGCGTTGTGATTCCCCTATAGGGGCCTGCCAAAGGCTCCAGACAGCATCTCTATTTGCCACTGAAACTTCCAGCACCATTGGATCTGCTGGATCATATGGTCCAAGTGGCAGTGCAGCTTGCACAGCAGCCTGGACCTGTCGCAGGGCTTCCTCTTGTTCCAGTCCCCAATCAAAACTAGCAGCTTTTCTGGTCACTCCGTAAATGGGCCACAGTAACACACCCAAATGAAGAATGTGTTGTCTCCAAAATCCAAAGAGGACAACTAAGCGTTGTGCCTCCTTTTTGGTCGTAGGAGGGCCAGGTGCAACAGCTTATCCTTTACTTTCGAAGGGATATCTCTACAGGCCCCACAGCACTGGACACCTAGAAATTTCACTGAGGTGGAAGGACCCTGTATTTTTGTTGGATTTATCTCCCATCTTCTCTCATGCAAATGCCTTACCAATAAATCTAGAGTCTTTGCTACTTCTCGCTCAGTAGGTCCTATCAACATGATATCATCAATATAATGGACCAGTGTGATGTCTCGTGGGAGGGAGAGACGATCAAGGTCCCTGAGGACAATATTATGACATAGGGCTGGAGAGTTGATATACCCCTGAGGCAGGACAGTGAAGGTATACTGCTGGCCTTGCCAGCTGAAAGCAAACTGTTTCTGGTGGTCCTTACTAATGGCAATTGAGAAAAAAGCGTTTGCCAGATCAACAGCTGCATACCAGGTACCAGGGGAAGTGTTGATTTGCTCAAGCAATGATAACACATCTGGGACAGCAGCTGCAATTGGAGTCACCACCTGGTTAAGTTTATGATAATCTACTGTCATCCTCCAAGATCCATCTGTTTTCTGCACAGGCCAAATAGGAGAGTTGAATGGGGATGTGGTGGGAATCACCACCCCTGCATCCTTCAAATCCTTGATGGTGGCACTAATCTCTGCAATACCTCCAGGAATCCAGTATTGCCTTTGATTTACTATTTTGCTAGGCAGGGGCAGTTCTAGAGGCTTCCACTTGGCCTTTCCAACCATAATAGCCCTCACTCCATGAGTCAGGGATCCAATGTGGGGATTCTGCCAGTTACTGAGTATGTCTATTCCAATTATGCATTCTGGAACTGGAGAAATAACCACAGAATGGGTCCGGGGACCCACTGGACCCACTGTGAGATGGACCTGAGCTAAAACTCCATCAATCACCTGACCTCCATAAGCTCCTACTCTGACTGGTGGACCACAGTGACGTTTTGGGTCTCCTGGAATTAATGTGACTTCTGAGCCAGTGTCTAATAATCCCCAAAATGTCTGATCATTTCCTTTTCCCCAATGCACTCTTACTCTGGCAAAAGGCCATAGGTCTCCCTGGGGAAAGGTGGGAGGAAGATTAACTGTATAAATTTTTGGCAGTTTAATAGGATCCTTCCCCAAGGGGACCCGGCCTTCCCCTCATTCAAGGGGCTCTGGGTCTGTAAACTGTCTCAAATCTGGGAACTGATTAAGGGGCCGTGATTCTCTGCGTCTGTAATTAGAGTTACGATTTTGTTCATTTGACCTAGAACTCTTCTGCTTATACAGATCCAGAAGAAATCTAGTAGACTGCCCGTGTATTTCATTTCTGGGTACCCCATGATCTATTAACCAACGCCATAACTCCATGAGACTCAGACTTTTCTGTGTGCTCTTTTGAATCTGTCTTTCATTGCAGTAGCCACGCCTACCTTGGCTTTGGCGATTAACTGCCGATACTTGACTTTTACCGGGCCTTATCCAATCATCCCCATAATATTTAAGGATTCCAATTACTTTACAGCCCCCCCCCCCACAGTAATATCTGGACTGCAGAGAAGAGCAACTACAGAGCTCTTCAGAGAAGATGGAGTTAGTTTTACAAATTTATTCCTCACAGTCCTGGTTAAAGGTGTGTCCTCTGGACATTCCTGGGGTGGGTGGGCAGGTCTCAAGTGGTAAATCCATTCTAGCATTCCAATCTCTCTAAGCCTTTGAATCCTCTCATCTACTGTATACCACGGCAAATCAGGCATCTCAACATCAGACATGCTAGGCCATCGTTTGGTCCATGCTTCAGTCAGCCACCCAAACAAACTGTTAGAGCCCTTTCTAACCCCTCGAGTTACAGCGTTGAATCCAGAATTTCTGCTTAGTGGGCCCATATCAATAAATTCAGCCTGATCCAACTTTATATTCCTTCCACCATTATCCCATACCCTTAGTATCCATTCCCACACATATTCCCCTGATTTCTGTCTATATAAGTTAGAAAACTCATGCAGTTCTTTCAGAATATAGCGTACTTCCTCATGGGTCACACTTTGTATTTCACCTTTGGGGGTTTCTTGTGATTTTAATCTAGTAATGGGTCTCAAAGACAAGAGGGGTGGGGAGTCTGGGTAAGGAGAAGGATTAGAGATGTCTTGCAGGCTACTGACCTGAGGACGTTCCTTTGCATTTTCTTCTGGTGAGACAGGATTATTCTCTTCAGGCAGGGGTTGGAAGACAGATTCCTCATGGCAGACTGGAAGTTGGACCATGCATGCTGGAGATTGGTTGGTACCTGCCTCGTGGCTGGGAGGAGGTACAGACTCTCTGGGGCAAGGTGGAGGCTGGGTAGTGCAGGGTTCCATTTGGCTTGTACCCACCTCAGGGCTGGAAGGAAGTCCAGACTCCCTGGGGCAGGCTGGAGGCTGGATGATACAAGGTTGAGAAGGTGTGGTCTCCACAGGGCAGGCCATCACAGGTTTATCTGGTAAAGTCTCAGCAGAATTTAGGGTTCCAATGTCCCCACCAATATCATCATCATCCCATATGTCTCCGTCCCAATCCTCGGGGTTCCACTCCTTTCCAATCAATGCCTTCACTTTAATTGCAGAAACTCTGCGAGGTTGAGATTTTAGTTTCCTCTGTAATTCTGCTACTTGTACAATGAGAGACTGGGTTTGATACTCAGATATCTCAAGTCTGTGGCTACAGGAGACAAGATTTTCTTTCAAGGCACACGTAGAAACTTTCATATCATTCATGTGGCATTTAAGTTTCAAAATTGAAGACTTTAGCTCATCCCTTTCTTTTGTAACTGTATCCAGAGTATCTAGGAGGAGCCAGCCAACATCATTATATTTTTTTACTCCACAAAATTCTGTTAAAGTGTTGAAAACACTCTCACCCAGATCCTTGCTTCTTATAAGCATGGAAGTAGGGGAATCCAATGATGCTATTTTGCATATCTCTATTGCCAGCTCACACCATGGACTGTTAGCAACCATATTATTGGAAAGAGAGTCATTAGTACCCGTGAGTCCAATTAGAGTGGATAGCCACCTCAGACATCCCATGTTTAAGACTCTGTTCCTCAAGAACCACTCCCGGTACCAGCTGTATTAGTCAGGGTTCTCTTGGGAAACAGAATCAGCAGGAGATATCTGTGAATAATATGGAACTCTAAAAGAGTCTCTCACGCACCGTGGGGACGCACAAGTCCAGGTTCCTCAGGCAAGCTGCAAACCAGAGGCTCCAATGAAAGCCCTATGAAAGGTTGTTGATGAGTCTCTGGGAGAAGTTGCCTGTCCAACGACGAGCTGGGAAATTCTCTCTGAATGTTGAAATCACTTCCACTTTTAAGTCATTCAACTAATTGGATAAAAGCACCACCCATTGATAATGTAATCTCCCTGATTGATGCAGATGTAATCAGCCATCCACGCAGTAAACTCACTGGTGACTGAAGTCCATAAATGCTCTTGTATTACAATTAGCCCAGTGCTTGCTGGAACAAACACCTGGACACAACTACTTGGCCGCGTTGACACATTAGCTTAACCATCACAATGCCTTTTATTTTTCTCATCTCATTGGTCTAGCTAAAACCTATAGCATTATATTGAACAGCAGTTGTGACATGGGACATCCTTATCTTGTTCCTGATCTCAGTTGGAAAGCTTTCAGTCTTTCACCATTGAGTACAATGATAGCCATGGGTTTTTTTATAGATGGGGTTTACCATGTTGAGAATGTTTCCTTCAATTTCTATCTTTTGTAGTATTTTCATCAAGAAATGATGTATTTTGTCAAATGCCTTTTCTGAGCCAATAGATAGGATCATGAGATTTTTCTTCTTTGATTTATTAATGTGGTATATTATGCTAATTGATTTTCCTCTGTTGAACCACCTTTGCATGCCTGGTTAAAACCCATGGTCATGATGAATAATTTTTTTTAATGTGTTGTTGGGTTCAATTAGTAAGTTTTTTTTTTTTGAGGATTTTTGCATTCATATTCATTAGGGAAATGGGTCTGTAATTTTCTTTTTTGTTTGTTTTTTGGTAGCATTCCTTCTTGTTCAATTTTTTGGAAGAACTTGAGTGAAATTGGTGCTAAATATTCTTTAACTGCTTGGGTAGAAATCACCTGTGAAACCATCTGGTCCTGGGCATTTCATTTTGGGTAGTTGTTTGATGAGTGTTTCAAAATGTTTACATGTGATAGGTTTGTTGAGGTCTTCTATTTTTTCTAGGGTCAGTGTAGGTTGTTCATACATTCCTAGGAATTGTTCCACTTCATTTGCATTGTCTAGTTTTTAGCATTAAGTTTTTCAAATTAACCTCATAATCTATTACTGTGGGGTCAATAGTAATGTACCTGTTTTAATTTTTTTATTTCATTAATTTGCATCTTCTCTCTGTTTTTCTTTGTCAGTCTAGTTAAGGGTTTGTTGATTTTCTTAAACTTCTTAAATTTTTTTTTTGGTTTTGTTAATTTGCTCTATTGTTGTGTTCTCAATTTCATTTATTTCTGTTCTGATCTTTGTTATTTCATTCCTTATACTTGCTTTGGCATTAGTTTGTGGTTCTTATTTTTATTTCCTCTCATATGTAATTAGGTTATTGATTTTTAGCTTATTCTTTCTTTTTTAATGTAAAAATTCAGGATGTTAATTTCTCTTTCAGTACTCCATTTCCTGCATCCTGTAGGTTCTGATATTCTGTGTTCTCATTTTCATTCATATTGAGATATTTGCTGATTTTCCTTTTGAAATTTCTTTTTTGACCTACTGATTATTTAAGAGTGTGTTGTTTTATCTCCATATATTTGTAAATTTTCCTTTTTCTGCCTCTTGTTGATTTCCAACTTTATTCCATATGATCAGAGAAAGTGCTTGGTACAATTTCAATCTTGTTGAATTTATTGACATCTGCCTTATGACCAAACATATAGTCTATGCTAGTGAAAGATTCATAAGCACGTGAAAAGAATGTATATCATGCTGCTTTGGGGTGCAAATTTCTGTATATGTCTATTAGGTTTAGTACATTTATCATATTATTTCAGCCGTTTCTTTATTGCTTCTCTGACCTGGTGCTCTATCCAATGCTGAGAGTGGTGTATTGATGTCTCCAACTGTATTGTAGAGGCTACTTTTCCCTTCAGTTTTCCCAGTGTATACCTCATGTATTTTGGGGCATCCTGGTTAGGTGCATATGTATTTATGATTGTTATTTCTTCCTGGTGAATTGCTTCTTTTATTAATATATAAAATCCTTTCTTTTCTCTAAAGACAATTTTGCTTTTAAAGTCTATTTCATCTGATAAGGGTATAGTTACTGTGAAGGTTAGGCTAATGTGTCAACTTGGCCAGGTAATTGTGCCCAGTTGTTTGGTCAAGTAAGCACTGGGCTAATTGTAATTGAAGGACATTTATGTGCTGTAGTCGTCAGTGAAGTTACTGCATAGATGGCTTTTTACATCTACATCAACCAGGGAGATTGCCATCAGCAATTAGTGATGCTTTATCCAATCATTTGAGTGCTTTAAAAGAGGAAGTGATTTCAGCATTCTGAGATGATTTCCCAGCTTGCTTTTGCACAGCCAGCATGTCCTGGATACTTATCAAACACTTTCATTGGACATTCATGTGAACCCCTGGTTTGCAGCCTGCCTGTGGAACCTGGGCTTGTGTATCCCCACAGTCATGTGAGAGACTTTTATAAAACCTCATACTATTTACAGATGTCTCCTGTTGATTCTGTTTCCCTAGAGATTCCTGACTACTACAGTTACTATGGCTTTTTTTAAATTACTACATGTGTGGAATATCTTTTTCTAGGACTTTCATTTCCAACCTATTGGTATCCTTGGTCTACACTAAGTTTCTTGTAGACAGCATATAGAAGGCTCATATTTTCTTATCCATTCCACTAGTCTGTGTCTTTTGATTGAACAGTTTGATCCATTACCATTCAATGTTATTAATGGAAAGTTAGTTCTTATTTCATCCATTATGACATTTGGGTTTTACCTGTCATATTTTATATTCACCACTCTTTTGATACTTTTAGCTACTTTTACTGATATTATCTTCATTTCTAGACTCTCTTCCAAGCTTCTGTCTCCTGTCTTTTCTTTTCAGGTTGTAGCACACCCTTTAATATTTCATTCAGTGCCAGACTCTGTTAAAAATGCTCTAAGTTTCTGTTTATCTGTGAATATTCTAAACTCACTCTTATTTTTGAAAGTCAATCTTGCCTGATATAAGATTATTGGCTGACAGTTTTTCTCTTGCTGTATCTTAAATATAGCATACCAGTGCTTTCTTGCCTCCATAGTTTCTGGTAAGATATCAACACTTAATCTTATTGAGATGTGAATTACTTTTCTCTTGATGCTCTCAGAATTCTTTGTTTTTCTTTGGCATATGTCGTTCTAATTATTATGTGTCTCAGAACTGGTCGATTCAGATTTATTCAGATGGGAGTGCATTGTGATTCTTGGACGCATATATCTATGTCCTTCAATAGGGTAGGAAACATTCTACCGTTATTTCTTCAAATATTCCTTCTGCCCCTTTTCCCTTATTTTTCCTTCTGGGACACCCATGACACATATGTTTCCATGTTTCTTGCTGATGTTTCTTTCCCTGAGACCTTGTTCAATTTTTTTCCATTCCTTTCTTCATCTTTCTTTTGTATGTTGGCTTTTGGAGGCCATGTCTTCAAGCGCATAGATCTTTTCTTCTGTCTTCTGAAATCTGTTGTTAAGTGACTTCAGTGTATTTTCAAATTTCATTTATTGCATCTTTCTTTCCCATAAGATCTGCTATTGTCTATGTGTGCTTTCAAATTCTTATTTGTGCTCCCCCAGTGTCTTCTTAATATCCTTAATCTCTTTATCCATCTCACTGAATTTATTAAGGGAATTTGTTTGAACATCTATGATTAGTTATCTCAACTCCTTTATGTATCTTGATGCTTATCATGTTCCTTTAACTAGGCCATAACTTCCTGTTTCTTGGTATGAATTGTAACTTTTTGTTGGAGTCTTGGCATATAGCTTACTAGATGTATTAATTCTGAGTGCAGTGAAATTTTGGGTCTACTGGAATTAATGGCATTCCTGAGCCAATGATCATTTCCTTTTCCCCAATGCACAGTAACCCTGGTAAAAGTTCATAGGTCACTTTGGGAAGGCTAAGAGGAAGATTAACATGATATATTTTTGCCAGTGTAACAGGATCTTTCCCTAAGGGGCTCCTGCCTTCCCTTCATTCACTGGACTTTGTATTTGTAAACTTTTTCAAGCCTAGGAATTGATTAAGGGGCATGGCTCTGCTTTTGAAGTTAAAGTTAAACTTTTGTTCAATTGACCAGGAACACTTCTTCTAATACACATCAAATACAAATGGACTATACTGTCACCTATTTTACTTCTGGGTACCCCATGGTCTGCTAAGCAAAAACATAGTGCTTTGCAAATCAGACTATTTTATTTACAGCTTTCAGTCTGTTGTCTATTATGGAAGCCACTCCTACCATATCTTTGGCAATTAAGTTCTGACATTTGGTTTCTGCCAACCTGAGATTCAATCATTCCTACTGTGTTTAAGGATCCAAGTTCATTGACAACAGTTCTCACAGTAATATCTGACTTACAAAGAAGAGCAGCCACGGAGCACTTCAGGTGTGATAGAGTACATCATACAAATTTATTCCTTCCAGTCCTGATGAAAGTTGTTTCCTCTTGCCATTCCTGGGGTGGGGGAGCATGTCTTACATGATAAATCCACTCTAACATTCCAAACTCTCTAAACCTTTGGTTACCTCATCTACATTATACCAGGGAAGTTCTAGCATTTTGACCTCTGGCAATGTAAGACACTTGTTGTTCCTGTTTCAGACAACCAGGCAAACTGTTTGAATCCTTTCTGCTGCAATGTTGAATCCAGATTCTCTGCTTAGTGAATCCATATATAAAATCAGCCTAATCCAACTTTATTTTCCTTCCATAATTACTCCACACCTTTAATATACATTCCCAAACACATTCCCTTGATTTCTTCCTATAGAAATTGGAAAAATGATGCAATATTTTGGATTGTAACACACCTCTTCATGGGTTACATTTTGTATCTCACTTTTTGTCGCCTGTTGGGACTTCCATCTAATTATATGTCTGAAAGTGTAGGAGAGTAGTTATTTTCAAATCTGACCATAGTAGTATAATTTTGTTGAAAAAATTCCATATGAGAGAATTGTGATTAGGAATGTGAGCTCTAATGTCAGACTGTCTGCATTTAATGGGAGCTTGCCCTTAAATCTGTTGACTGATCATGACAATGCTATGAAACCACTCTGTGCTCAGTTTCAACATTTGAAAAACCACCCATTCAAATACATTTGTTGAGGCATTCTTCTAGGTGTTAGGGATACAGATTTAAACACATTTGGAAAATTTCTTGTGCTTATTGAAGTTTCATGTGGAAAAAACAGAGATAAACAAATGTGAACATCAAATATATAGAATATTAGGGATAAGTACTGTAGAAAGCAAATGTAGAAAGGATGAGGGATAGTGATTGTGCAATTTTAAATAGATTGGAAAGGGATGGTCTTATGAGCTAGAGAATGAGAAAAGACCCATGCAGTTATCTAGGGAAGGAGAATATCAAGAAGAAGAAAAACTGGAAATATCCAGGAAACATTAGAACTAATGTGTATAGGGAAGGGTGAGGAGGTCAATATGGCTGCTCCAACGTAAGAATGACAGACACAGTGATAAAGTATGTTTTCGTGGAAGTAATAAGTAGGAGCAAAATCAAGGTGGATCTTTTTTTTTTATTTTTCATTATGAGTAAAAATCAAAATTCTCACAATACATACAAACATTTGCAAAATGATATAAAAATATATATGCATATATGTGTAGAGATGTCAAGGTGGATCTTGAATGCCCTGGTAAATATTTGATTTTTATTCTTAATGTGATGAGAAGTCTGATAGGTTTTGTGAAGAACCAACACTTAACATTATTGCACCCCTACATTGAGATCAGACAAAAGGGGAGTATGGAAGAACAGAGGAAGATCATTAAGAAGGCTGTGGCAATAATTTAAAAACTGACATAAGGTTTCTTTAGGCTAAGATTGTAGCAGAGGAGATGTTGAGTAATAGTCACACCAAATATATTCTGCACTGAGAATTAATATGATATACTGATGTACCAAGTGTGAAGTGTGAGACATAAAGAAAATTTCAGAATGACTCATGTGTTTGCCTGAACAAGGTGAAGGATAGGTTTTCATTATTCAAGATTAAAATTCATATATTACAAGTGAGTTATATCAGAGAGTTATCTTGAGATGATAAATTAAATTTATTTTATACCTTTGAATAGCATCTGGAATTCAGTAGGTGATCAGCAAATAACTTACCATTACTTTATGTTTTCAATCATTTACAAACAGAATTATTGTTCATATTTTGTCATGCTCTATTCATTGTATTTTATTTACCATCTTTCAAGTAGTCCAACTTTATAATACATAAAATTTTGACATTCCACCATGAACAAAATGATTTTGTCTTAAAAATATTTTTTAAAAAACCCAAAAACTTCAGATCATATCTTATATAAATATGATAAGCACTTATATAAACAGGAAAATACATGGAAAATTTGAATATTCTAGTTTTTTCATATCTACCAATGGTTATTAACATTTACTTAATAATGCCATAAATGAATTCTATAATATATATTACAGGATAGGCTGAATTTAATTAAAACATAAGCATTTCCTTAACTTATGGTTGTCTGAAAAATTAGAGAATCTTTTGATGATCATTGCCATAAACCCCAATATATAATAGGATATATTTTCTAAATCATAAAAACAAACATAAATGAAAACAAGTTCAGCAGGGTTCATAAAGAAGACCTGAAAATGTAAAGGGCCTATAAATATAAGAAAAGACACAATGCATGTGCAAGATGAGAGATTAGTTAAAAAGTTATATTATCAAAAATAAATGCTTATGAAAGACTTAGCTATAGGCGAACAAAAGAAAGAAGATTTGCAATAGATATAAATTCTAAACAATATAGAGTTCAGACCAAAAATAAAGGTTTATAAAGTAATTTATATAGATATTATATAATTATAAGTCAAAGTTAACTGAATTCAGGATATAGAGGAAAAATTTACTTTTAATTATTTGAATAAATTAATTACCAGTTATGAACTTCAGAGAATTCATTAAAATTTTAGTCCTACAACAGAAGTTGAACTATATTTTAATCTTTCAAAAATCAGGTAAGAAAATGAAGAATTATAACTCTACATTGAAAATCTTAATATATGTTAAAAGACTACAAATCACTTAAAGGGAAAAAATATCTTTTAACAATTGCTTGAGTTTAAATACAAATAATAATATATAGAAAAATGAAGTAAACATACTTTCTTCAATATGTCTGAACCATAGAGAAAATTAGAACTACAATTCTGGATTGTGTAGAGACATTTTTATAAGGAAATAAATATAAACAGCCTTTCTGCACAAAATTTATGGATATCACAATTTGGATTCATTACCAATTCTTATCTTTACCACACTTTTCTCTATTAAAATTCTTAAAACAAATTAATAAAGAATTTAACTAAAAAAATTATATCTTTTTAAAGATCAGAAACGTACATAAACTCAGAAAAGGGAAATGATTTTTTCAACCATAAGAAAATTAAGCAAAAAAAAGTAGTAATTAGTGAAGTTTGTTGAAGCATCACAAAATAATAGTGCTTTCAAATGGTTTGCAAGTAGATGCAAAAGACTTATAATAGCAAATATTTAATTCAATGAATTTAGAAAGCATCAGATCTTAAAGCATTGTAAGATGAGTTTCTCGATTTAACTCCAAACCAAAAAAACATACCTCTCCAAAGGTTAAATGTCAAAGGAATTACCAAAAGTTAAAGTGGTGAGTGGAAAATAGAAGCTGACAAATAGAAAAAAAATATTTACCAAAAAATTTAAATATATATATATATATATAAGTCTAGAACACTATGAACAAAACTATTAAGAATGGTTATGATATTTTTAAATTTTTTCAATATTTTTTCAATGTTCACATATCCTTTTTTCTATAATTTAATTCTATCACAATATCACACCCTGTTCTATAAGCAAATATTGCAATGCTCTTTTTCCTTTTTAGCTGTTTCTGTGATTATGAAGAAAGTTAACCGAGTGAATTTATTAAAAAACCAATGAACTTTTCATTACAAATTCTCTGTGCATTCAAAATTTTGCAAGAATATAAGCATTCTGATGATTGTGGTCAAAATTTATTAGTACTGCAT
Source organism: Tolypeutes matacus (assembly GCA_026826555.1). Classification (NCBI taxonomy): domain Eukaryota; kingdom Metazoa; phylum Chordata; class Mammalia; order Cingulata; family Chlamyphoridae; genus Tolypeutes; species Tolypeutes matacus. The sequence continues at coordinate 187,163 of JAKSZT010038590.1, forward strand.
TAAATTCTTTCCATTCATCATCTGATTTAATCTGTAAAATAACTCTACGTACTTAAATTTTTATCTTTTACAATTGAGGAAATTAGATTTATACTTTCAGTGACTTACTAAGTGAGAGAAAGAAAAAAAGCTGGCTCTTCTACCATATATATCCTAGTTGTTCTAGTCCAAAGCAGCATTCTTTAAGACAGAGCTATATTTCTTCTCTACAGAATAAATGGAATGACTTCTGACAGAGCTCCTCATGATAAAATATCCTAAAATTGCAATATTTAATGTAATTTCTTTTAAATAATTTCAAGAATAACACCACATTTTAAAAATTATTTTGCTCATAAGTTGCCCTTAAAAACAAAAATATTTAAATCACAGATTTATAGGTTTAACACATTTTTCATGGCTTCCGTATACTCTGTAAATTTTAAAAACATATTCTTAGAAATCTTTTAGATCATGTGTGGTGAAAGAGGATGACTCTACAGAAATTAAACCTAATTAAAGGTTGCTATTGTATTTAGAGAGAGACCAGAAAATACCCAAAGGAAGGAAATAAAAGGTCTCCTTATAGCTACAATCCATTGTCATTTCAATTGCCTGCAGCACTCTCTCTTTGGCATGACTCTAAGGGGAGCATTTTTCACCTTTTTGTTTTTAAGACTATATATGAAAGAATTAAGCATGGGGACCACCATGGTATAAAACACAGAAGCTACTTGATCCTTTCCCAATGAGTAGGATTCCTTTCATTTTAAATAAGGAAAAAATTGTAGTGACATAAAAGATGGTGACTCCCAGGAGGTGGGAGGCACAATTTGAGAATGCTTTGTAGTTTCCTGAAGTGGAATTAATTTTCAGGATTGTAGAGAGAATGGTCCCATAGGACACAGAGATTGCAGTAAGGGACAGCACTACATTTAAACTACCAAGAACGAATATCATGATTTCAGTGTCATGAGTGTCAGTACATGTCAGGGCTAAAATTGGGGTTAAGTCACAGAAAAAGTGATATATTACATTGGATTTGCAGATACTCAATCTGTTCATGTAAAGAACATTAACTAATGATTCAGTAAAACCAATCATGTAGGACACAGTGATAAGGGTGCAACAGAATCTCCTGGACATAACAACTGGGTAGTGAAGAGGATTGCAGATAGCTGTATACCAGTCATAAGTCATTATTTGGTGGCCACCAAGGAGAAAAAATAATACATCTGGGTGAAACAGCCCAAGAATGAAATATTCTTCTTATAAGACAGTAAATTCTCTAAGGTTTTAGGAGTAATAACTGTTGAGTAACTGAAATCAAAGAATGACAGGTGACTGAGGAAAAAATACAAGTGTGTATGAAGCTGGAGTTCCAGATGAATTATTAGTATCATCCCTGAATTCCCTAGCACAGTAATCAGGTATAACAGGAGAAAGAGCATAAAGAGGATCCGCTGGATCTCTTCAGAGTCTGTCAATCCCATAAGGATGAAGTCATGTACATTTGCGTTATTACTAGTTCCCATAATACCATTCAATTAGTATAAACTATGAGAGATCAAAGACAATACTTAGCATGAATGGTCTCAGAACTGTTTGTTTATTGGCATGATCTGATATTTCTTTTAATTATTTTAGTGATTCTACAACTTCATAATAAGAAGAGGTTGATAACATGCTTATAACACATTATTTCTAAATATATTTAACTTCAGCAAAACAAAAATTATTTCTAGTTATTAAATAAACAATTATTCTTTTAATGCATCATTTACTCTGCTTTTTTAATGTAATATTATTTAATGCAGATGAAACGTCAGAAATCAAATCCTAGGTGTATCAGTATTATAGAGCACACATTACTATTATATTTTAAAAAACAAATAAATTTTATTAATACATATTAATAAAGCAAACAATTCTTCCAAAGTGTACAATCATTGGTATTGGTATAATCACATAGCTGTGCATTCATTACTTCAACTATTTTTAAAGCATTTTCATTATTTCAATAATAACGTATCTAAGACCATTTTTCTTTGAAGCTGAACAAATGTAAGTTAATATTACCAAATTTTGTTATCAGACAAAAACAAATTTATACTAACTGAAGAAGACCAGACACAGAGTACTATATATTGTATGAGTCTATTTATATGAAATGTAAATATAAATCAATTTATAAAGATGAAGTGAGATTAGTAGTTATGTAGATCCAAGGAAGGAATGCTAAGTGATGTGAAATCTTTCTTTTTGGAGTAATGAAATTGTTCTAAAATTTTTGAGATAATGAATGTACAACTTTGAGGTAACATTAAGAGCCATTGATGATATACTTTGGATTGAATAGCTAGAAACACCAGCTATATACATTGGGGGAAGCATGGAGAGATTGAGATGTAGGGAATTTTCTTGTCTGTATTTTGTTTATTTTCATTACTATCAATTTTAAGAAGATATAATTTGACAGATTATTTATTCAAATTTCTTCCAAAAATTATATTTTCAATGTATGTACATTGTTTGATGACTCTGATTCCACAAATTATATATTTCCATTTCACAAATCTTCACATTACCTAGGTAAGACAACATGATATATAATACAGGCATATCCTTCTAATAATATCTCCATATTTTTAGATAAATTTAAATGCTCTACCTTTGAGATTAATACTCACAATGAGTCAAAGTGTGTGAAAAACTTCTTCCAGCATTATCTATCTAGAAAGATTTCCACCTCAAGGTTTCATCACAAATAAATTATTTAAACCATTTAAGGACCCTGAAATTTATGCAATATAATAACTGTTTCCTTGAGATAAGTTTAATTTTTGTGCATTGATTTTTACTTTTGAGGTACAATAAAGCAAGCTCAAAATTTTTTTCAGGTCCTCATCAAATAGAAAATTTACCCAGAAATTATGTCTCACAAGTATACCAGGGAGCTACTGTGAGCATAAGCAGAGGAGAGTATCCGTTGACTTTCTCACTGATAATGCCATGGCACATTTTATATTGAAGATTGCTGGTAGTGCAACATTTGGTCATCTCTGGGACCAATTTCCAAGGAAGATTTCTTGGTAAAGTTCCAGGACTAATTCATACATGTTAATTAGAAACAAAGAATTGCCTTCTGCTTAGAAGCCACATAATAATGTTGAGCACTTTTTTTTTGGTATTCTTTTGTGATGCTCTATTTTATGATTGTGTAAGAGAGGAGGTATTTCTAGACAGCAAATAATTAATTTCTGATCAGATGGAAAGATTGTTAATCATCAAAGATGGAACAGCACATTTTTTCATAATGAAACTTTTTTTCACATTTCATAGTGTGACACTATTATAGGATTAAATATTGTTTATTACAGAAAAAAATTGTTTTACAACAAAATACAAAGAAGAAAATGAAAATTGTTCATAAATGTTATTTTTAAGATGTATTTCCTTCCAAGTGTTCTCCTTTGTGCATATAAAAGTTATTTATATGTGTACTTATGTCTTTATATAATTTTATCACAGTGAATTTTCAGTAATATCCTGATTTTATTATATAAAAATTTATAATAAACCTTGACCTACTTTATAATAGACTTTTGTAAAATTAACAACTGCATGCAATTCGCATTGACTGGTGCACCAAACCCAACTTCTTCCTCAGTCTGTGAACCAGCTGATGATGGGCATTTTTGAGGCATCACAAGAAAAACATGGTGGAATTTTTCCTGTCAGGTTTGAGAATGTCATCTAATTCATCAATATAGCTTATGTACTGTTAAATTCAGCCACAAGTTTTGTTATATTTGTTTTATTGTTTAGTGTATTGCCTTTTATTATATTAATTAAAAAAACACATGAGGGAGAAACTAAAAATCAGTGCTAAATAAAGATTTTCCAATTATGTGAATGGCTAAAAGTTTATTCCCTCAATATACAACGAGGTGTAATGCATTCTTGTGAATCTCTCATTAATTAGTGATAATGAATTCAATCTACATGTAGATTCAGAAGCAATTACTATAAGAAAAATTTATATTGCAGTATTTTGGAGAGAATTTGATGCCATGGATCAAGAAATTACAAAATAATATATAATATATGTGATGAAACAAAAACATAAAATTTAATATTATAGAGAAATGCTATTTGTGGATGAAAAGGTCTGTATTAATTCATTTTCCAATTGGTTACCTTGGAGTTTAAGATTTTCTATGTTAATGCCACCTCAATTTTCTGCTGACATCTTGCAAAATCACCAAGAGCTAATTTTCCTTCCCAGCATAGAAAACAATTTTTATATTCATTATATACTTTTTCAAGTAATATGAATAGTCAAAGAAAAAATAATGTACAAACCTTTTTATTACTAATCTTTTTTGCTAATCTTTGTTGTTGGCACTCCAATCTATCCCATCTATGATAGGATCAATCAAATCTTCTCTAGTAGTAAAATAATTTTGGCCGAACATCAAAAGTTAGAAACAGAAAGAAAATATTTATTTTCCTACATTCAACAAAATTAGATCTTTATTCCTGACAAGTATACATAATTTATTATTTATTGTTTATTAAGACTTTTATTATCAGATACTTGCAGTTTGTTGGCTATTTATTTAAAAATCAATTTGTAAACATTTATTACAATTTAAAAATTAAATTCTTAAAAATCTCATCTTGGACAGGTATGAAAAAATATTAAAACCTTTAAAAGTATAAAGAGAAAATCCAGGCTTTTTAAAAACACATTTCTCATTACCAAAAAGAGACATTTTTTGGTAAAAATAATAACAACCCCAAGCTGAATTGAAAATGAAGATCATTCTAGTTATCTGGTCAATGGACAGTAAGTATGCATGTAAGGTATAGAGTTCAAATCTGTTGTTCATTTCTTATTGCTGGAATTTCATAGTCATTCTTCTTGTTGGATTACTAAACCAGATGATGGTAGAGATGTTAAGCCAGCATTCACTCAGCTCCACCCTGCTCAGCCTTCAGAGATGACAACTTCTCATCTAGTGGACAAGCTGCTTTTGTTTCTTTGTCATTTTGTGGTTTAGGGTTTTCTGGGCATCTGTGTCCCTAATTGAAGTTCGGCAGTGCCTATGTTGAGGTGGCTGCTGACCTTGGGTCTCATCTCCTTGATTTCCCTTATTATCTTCATTGCTGTCCTCTCTAGGGTGTCTTTGTGGAGGAGGTCCCTGGGGAATGGTGGTCTTTAAACTGGATTCATATTCTGCCTCGCTGTTTGTCAGTACCCTCCATCACTTCTCCTTGCACAGCACGGCTGGATACTGTAATGGACAGCAATAGGGTTTCTGCATGTTGCGAAGTGGAAATTGTGTCCTGAATAGGACCAGCTTTCTTGGCCTGGCCTTCTGGAACACTCTCTGATACTTCGTTCTTTTCCAACTCTTACTATTCTGTTACTTTTGCCAGTAATTGCCTTGAAGACAGAGAGGCTATGGATAACATCTATAATGGTTATAATCTTCATATTTACTGCCCTGCCCCTGGTCTCCACAGGGCCTGGAATATTAGCTTCCTCTACACCCTTTTCTCATTCAACAATATCAAACCCCACAGTCCCTCCATCTCCTACACAGAGAAAGTAATTCCTGGGGTTATACTTCTTTATGGCAGTCTGCTGTACAAACACATCTTCTTTGGTTTTATTCTTGTTGATGAAAACATATCCATTTCTAATACTAAACCATTTTACTGTTCCGAAACTTGGTGGCCATGACATTCTTGTCTCGGTTGGCAGGCACTGCTGATGTGAGGCTGCTTGGGACTCAGTTTCATATTTTCTGTCTAATTTTATGTGATTTAAAGCTTGATTGTGGAATTTTATAATATTCGGGAAATTGCCTTTATTTTATTTTATATTCTCCTTCACATCATTGGAATATAAAGGTCTACTTTTTCTAATTGTAATATTTTGCACAGTTTTATTAAATGCTTATATTTACAGGGATACATTTTTACTTCCTTTTACTATTCATCTATTTCTTATAGATATCATAAAGTTGTGTCTTATATTTTGCTAGGGTCAATGAAAAGTCTTCTAATTGGAGTGTTTAAGCCACTTATATTTGAAATTATTGTATATGTGCTATTTTCATTTAGTGTCATATCATTTTACAATTCTGATTCTTCTTTCTTGGTTTCTTTTTTATATTTAATTTTAATCCCACTATAAGATTTTTAACCATACTTCATTGCATTATATTGTTAGTGTTTTCTCGGGATAAACTTTGCATCCTTAAATATTATTATTGCTCTTAATATTATCATGATTGCTTCTAGGCAACCATGATAGTAGCATAAGACATTCCAGGGTCAATTCACCAGCAGAATCTTTGAGAAACTACAATAAATGACTAATTATAGCCCTCAAAACTCCAGAAAACAGTTAAATAATTGCAGTAACAGGGTGAGTCCTGAATCAAGAAAATACAACTTATAACATGTAGCACAAGCTGGCCTCTAACCCAACCCTTTCCATGCACATGTGCAGTGGACCTGAGCTCTTATTAAGGGTCCCTAAGACTGTTTTGGAGTGAGAAGAATAATTCCCAAGGACTTACTGGAGTGCATACATGTTGGTTCCAGTCTATTTGGTGGCAGCCTGAAAGCCTAGCTCAGGAGGATCTTCTTTGTCTTTTTCTTCCCAGAATGTGCACTGAGGTCAGAAACAAGGTTGAGACAGTTAAAGTAGTCTTAATAACAATCAACACAAAGTAGTCTGGAAGGATTCCTTGCTATGGAGACATATAATAGAGCACTTTGAAAGGGGGAAATTCTATTTCATAAAGATAGGGAAGGCATTCTAATTCCAATAAACAGGAAATTTCTAAGGTCCTAAAACAAACTCAGCCCAACACAAAGTTTCAGAAAAGGGGAAGTCCTCAAATTTTTGCTTCAGCAAACCTTCTTGATAGAAGACCTAAATTCTTAAGGAGAGTACCAAACAACAGAGCTAATTTTCAAAGACAGTGAAAGATGTTTTATGCATTGATTTTGTTGTTGTTGTTAGTTCCTGACACTCAACCATATATTTGGCATTTAACTATCTTATACAACTTAAGAAACAGACAGCTCAGGGACTAAATGCCATAATTAAAACATTAAAATATAAAAAAGTACATTGTAAGTCAAAAGTTTACAAGACAAAGACAAGAAATAAAGGGACATTCAAGGAACAAAGTAGAACTTCAGGAATCATCAAAGAAGACCAGATGTTGGATATACAGAAGGATGAATTAGTGAAATCAAAGGCAGCTCAATTAAAATGATTCAGGCTGAAGAGGAGAAAGAAAAAAGATGAAAATAAGTGAAAAGAGCATTAGAGCACTGTGGGACAACTTGAAAAATAAGAATATCATCATAATAGGGGTCCCAGAAGAAAAAAGAGGAATATTCAAAGAAATAAAGGCAGAAAACTTGTCTAATTTTATTAAACAAATGAGCACACATTCAAGAAAACCAGGAACAACAAACAGGTTAAACTGGAGGAGAACCATGCCCAGACAGTAGTAAAACTGTAGAATGTAAAGACAAGAAGAGAGTTCTAAAATCTACAAGGGAAAAGCAACATGCCATGTAAAATTAAGTCCTTATAATATTAATTGCTGATTTCTCAGAAAAAAACCATAGAAGTATGAAGTCAGTGGGATGAAATATTCCAGTGCTAAAGAAAACAATATCCGCAGAGTATTTTATATGCAAGTATATTTTCTTAAAAATGAGAGGGAGATTAAGAAATTACCAGATAAACAGAAGCTAATGGAGAGGATCTTTGCTAGATCTGTTCCACAAACAGTGCTTCAGGGAGATCTTCAGACTGAAAGGAAAGGAAACTAGGGAGTGTATCTAAGCATTATAAAAGAATAATGATTTCTGGTAATAGTAGCCATATAAGTAATTATTACTTCTGTATTATATTGTATTACATTTTTGTATATAGCTCAATTTTTTATTTGTATAGATTCTAAAAAGCACATGCTTAAAAAGTAATTACAGTTCTATGGCTTAGTAGATTTAATGTGTAGAAATATAACTTGTCACAAGTAAAACAACAAAGTAGGTGAATGATGGGGTATAGGAACCATATCTATGTCATTGATGTTAAATTAGTATGAAAACAAATGAGGTTGTTAAAGATTTAAGATTTTTTTTTAAGTCCAATAGTAATATTAGTAATACTAATAGTAGCTAAAATAGTCTTCTAGTCCAAAACTGTTAAAAGGGACAAATAGTTAATAATATACTGATGAAGTGGTAAATTCAACAAGAAGACATGGCAGTTTAAAAAATATATGCACAGAAACAGCAGAAACCCACAATAATGAAATAAATGTTTAAATTTTTGAAGGGAGAAATAGATGATTCTATGGTGTAGTAATATACTTCAATACACAACATTTACTAATGGATAGAACACCTAGAGAAAAGATTGGTAAAGAGATGGAAAACCTGAGCAATACTATAAATCAACTAGAGCCAAAACACATATGTAGAACACTTCACACATAAGAGAGGACTAAACATTTCTTTTAGTGGACATGCAGCATTCTTCAAAATAGACAATAAGCTAGTTCATAAAACAAGACTTAATAAATATAACAAGATTGAAATCATGCAATGAACTTTCTCTGGCAGTATTGAAATGATGCTAGAAATCAGTAAAAAAGGGATAACTGGAAAATTCACTGATATATGGAAATTAAATGTACACTCTTAAAAAACCAATGGCTCAAAGAAAATAATCAAAAGGGCAATCCAAAAAAATCTTCATGTGGATTAACAAAACAAATCATACGAAATCTTATAGAAGTAATGAAGACAGTGGTGAAAGGGAAATTTATAACTCTAAATTCTTACAACAACAAAAAAGGAGAAAAATGTCAAATATGAGACCTATCATCACAATTGGAAGTGAAAGAAACAGAAGAGCATAATAAATCCAAAGAGATTAGTGTTTGTAATGAAACTACAAAGATTACAGTGGACATAAATAAAATAGAGAATAAAAATACAATAGAGAGGTTCAATGAAACCAAAAGTTTTTTCTTTGTAAAGATCAATAAAATTGATAAAACTTTAGCTAAACTTAAAGAGACAAAGAGAGGACAAGAAATAACTAAAATCAGAAATGAAAGAGGGGCATATTTATAGACCACATACTAATGAAATTGAGAGAAATGGATACTATGAACAACTGTGCACCAACTAAACATATAAACTAGATGAAATGGACAAATTCCTAGAAACATACAAACTACCTACACTGACTCAAGAAGAAATAGATCTCAAGAGACTAATAACAACTAAAGAGATCAAATCAGTAATCCAAACCTACCAACAAAGAAATTCACAGGACCAGATAGGTTCAATGGTGAATTCTACCAGACATTCCAAAAATACCAAGCCTACACATATTCCTCCAAAAAATTTGATTTAGAGGGAATACATTCTAACTCAATCAATGTGGTAAGCATCTGGCTAGTAACAAAGCCAGATAAAGATACTAGAATAATATTATGGACCAATATCCCTTTTGATTATTTTAACTTTTTGATTTATCCTAAAATCCTAAAATCAGATTATGAGTCCTCTAACTTAATACTTCATTTTCTAAGTTGTTTGACTATCTTAGTACTTGCCTTTTCATATACATTGTCAAATCAGCTTGTCCAATATTACAAAAAATAAAATATTTTTAAATTTAAATATGTTGCATTGATTCTGTAGATAAACTTGGTATTGCACTCAATTAATAGAGCACTTGATCCCAAATGGCTCCCTACATAGGCATGCATGTAATATTCAAAATTATTGTAAGAGTTTCTTATATATGTAGGCATGTGTTAGTCTACAGATTAGTATATGGCATCCCCAAGAAAAGTAAAAGCAAAAAATTCGAACCTGTGACTTTAACTGTACCAGTCTCCTAATATTCTAATGTTCTATCACATAGAATATTACAGTTGTCTGTCTACTGCCCAAACTTTTCTGTAACCTTGGCCAGAAGTTTTTTCCCTGTCACATTCTCAAAGAGCTTAAACTATCTCACATGCCTTTCAGAAGTATAACACTTTAAACTTTAAATAATAAACATTAATTTTACTAAACAATTATAAATTATATCATAGGTTATGCTTTCATGTTATCTTATTATATACATATTTATGGAATTTTTGAGGAAGTAAAGAAGTTATATTCCCAGTAAGAAGAAACTGCATTTCATATAATTTAAGTTATTAACCTAATGCCACATAGCTAATACATTTATTAGAGTTAGGACTATGTAACAGAAAATTAATCATTTGATTACTTTTCCAATCGTATGCTATGTCCTTTTTCCCCTGAGGGATCATTTTTTACTAAAAGCAAGAGTACATTCATGAAGATATTTATATCTTAGAGTTCATTTTTTGGGAACTTTAACAGGTTATTATGGAAAAAATCTCATCTTACTGTTTTTCTTAAGAGAATTATTTTGTTTTTTCCTTGTGTATCCACTGCAGACTCCATGAATAACTTAAAGAACTGGCATAAGTATCAAAGTGCGCAATACTCACTGCATATTGAGACTAGTTCTGTTTCAGAGGTAAGAAAAAAGGTTTTTCTTCACTAACACAATATTTTAGAAAGTATAGTCCTGAATCTCAACCTACAGTATGTGCATTAATATTTCAATGTGAGATAGTATGTTCTAATTTTTTTAAAAAGGACATTTAAAAAATTAATTGTTTAAAATAATTGTCTAAAGAAAAAGTATGATAATACCTTGTGGGTCATGAGCCACATATTAAAGTAAATTTTATGATAAAAATAGCACAAAGAATAGGAAAGATGAATTGTATATCTCCTGATTGAAGTTTAATAACCCCTAGAGTAACCACTGTGGAGAGAGAAGATAAAATTGCCAAATAATGAACAAAGGGGTAATTTTATGGTTTCTTACAAATATTAAAAGGATAGTAGGATTTTGTGAGCAAGATGGTATTGGTTTAAGTGGGCACTCACCAGGTTTCTTGTGAAAAACAAGTGATGAGATCCTGCCTGAGTGAGCTCTTTTGGGAAGCCACCGAGAAGGAGGCTACAGGGCATCAATCTGGAGAAATCTGGACAAAAAGATCAAAAGCCAAAGGGAAAACTGTGAGTTTCTTGCCCAGGTGGCTGGAAACACTGAGCGACTAAGCTCCACCCTTAAGGCAAAAAGCCACTGTGAACCCCCTAACTCCCACCAGCCATGAAGCAGGAGGGAGCATTCTCTGGGAGTAAGATGGTTCTGGTGAAGGGTGGAGAGGGGTTTCCCTCCTATGGGTTTGATTACCTGGACCCCCTTTGAACTTTAAGGAGCATACCAGCTGGCAAGAGGTGGCCCTGGGAAGAGGGGAGAGGTGAATATGCTTAAGCAGCCTGATTTACCTAGCCAGCCTGGGATAGAGAAACAGGCTGGGGGAGGGCAGAGTCAGGCAATTGTCTAGACCAGTGCTGAAAACTATCAAATTCCAACTCCTCTAAGGGAAGCAGGCAGTAGGAAGTTCTTAATAACCTCCCAATGGCCTGTTTAGGGTCCTGTAGTGGGAGGGAAGTCTGGAAGAGGGTTGAGAGTCATTTTTCTGCGGTTTGGATAACACGTCCTATTTGAATTTCAGAAGGGAACTCAACTTGACAAGGAGAGGTGAGAGGGTATCCAATCATACAGGCTATCACATCCTGCTGCCCTGGGAGAGAAGGCAATAAGAATAGAAAGAGGGGCAAAATAGTGATCCACCAGGTTATCAAACACCCAGCTATTAATTTAGGACAAGGAACACATAGACATTATTTTTGTATTCATTTCTCTTGGATCTCTTATTTTTCTTAAAAAAAAAAAAAAGGGGTTCCTTTTTAAAAAAAATTTAATTTAGTTTATTGGCTAAAACCTGATTCAAAACCTGCAGAGGGATCTAGATATTCTAAACACCTTAAAAACAACAACAACATATATATATATAACATTTATGTAAGCAAATGCACATATATGCACATATGCACATATATTTATATATCATTTTACAAATATTGTTATGCATTGTGAAAAATTTGATTTTTACCCACAATAAAAAAAAAATCTTCAGAGGGCAGGCTGCAGGATAACTGATTGATGTACACTGGTGGCAGCCTGAGAAGTTCTTCAGGGGCCTGAGAGGGAAGGCTGATTTTCCTAAGTTTCTGTTTGATTGCTTGTTTTTTTGTTCTTTTCTTTTCCTTCTTTCTACCACAGTTTCTTTTCCCCAATAGGTGCTGCTGTCTTGTTTCTTGTTTGCTGTGTACCCCCTTTGTTTCCTCTCTTTCTGTATACCAATATTGTCTACCTATGCCGTTTCTTTTCCTTCCTTCATTGTCCTATCTTCCACTTTCTGTTTTTGTTCTTACATTCCATCTCTCTTTGTTTAATCTCCATTTTTCTTGTTTTAATTTCTATCTCCTCTTCTCTCGGTTTTCTTTCTTTTTAAACCTTATTTTCTTTTTGTCTTTTCTTTTCTCTTTCCCTCTCTTCTTATAATTTTGGCCATTTAATTAATTCTGGATATTTTTCTCTATTTGGTTTTTCATTTCATTGTTTGTACACCACTTTTTCTCATTCTTCTGCACTACTTACATGAGTTAATTATTCATTTTCCTAGGTCTTATATGGTTTCTCTTCTACCTTTTGCTATTATTATTACTATTATACTTTTTCTCTTCTTATCTATTTCCCTTTCTCTGGCCCTAATTGTCTTCTTTCAAGGGAACTTAGACAACAGCAAGGAAATAGAATAAGAGGAACAAACTGTTAAAGAGAAAACTTACCAGACACACAAAAACAGCAACTAAATAAAACCCTAGAGTGGAGAGAGAAACTAATCAACAAAATAAACCCATCAAGAAAAGAGATGTCTAAACATCAACAAAAAATTATAAACCATACTAAGAAAGAGGATGACATGAACCAGTCTAATGAACAAACTAAAAGCCAGGAGTAGCTGCAGACCATAGAACAACTAATGAGAGCTGTCCAAACAAATATCATGAACCAACTTAATAAAGTGAAGGAAGAGATTAAGGATATTAAGAAGACACTGGTAGAAAATACTGAAGAAACTGTAAGCATGCATAAAAAGATAACGGATATAATGGCGATGAAAGTCACAAATGAAGAAATAAAAAATACACTGGAAGCACATAACAGCAGATTTGAACAGGCAGAGGAAAGAAATAGTGATTTGGAAGACAGTAGCTCTGAAATCAGATAGTAGAACAGATAGATAAAAGTATAGAAAAAATCCAGCAGAGACTTAGGGATCTGAATGAAAAACACAAAACACACAAACATATACACCATAAACATCCTAGAGAAGATGGGAGAAGAGATGGGAAAGTGGACAAAAGGAGTGTTGGAAGAAATAATAGCTGAAAATTTCCCAACCCTATTGGAAGATATGGATATACATGTTGAGGAAGTGCAGCACACTCAAAAGAGTATAAATCTCAACAGGCCTACTCCAAGGCATATACTTGTCAAATTGTACATTTCTCAATACAAAGAGAGAATACTGAAAGCAGCAAGAGAAAAGAGAACCATCATATAAATGGGAAGCTCAATAAGATTAAGTGCTGATCTCTCATCTAAATAAATGGAGGCAAGAAGGCAGTGGTATGAAATCGTAAGTTGCTAAAAGAAAAATATCTTCCAAACAAGAATTCTCTATCCAACAAAGCAGGCATTAAAAAATAATGGAGAAGTCAAAATATTCAAAGATAAAAAGAAATTAAGAGAGTATGCCAATAAGAAACCTACCCATCAAGAAATATTAAAGCGAGTGCTGGAGGTTGAAAGGAAAAAAAACAGACAAGAGAGAATTGGAGGAGAGTGTATGAAAAAATAATTTTAAAAAAGAAAGAAATAAGAAGAATATATGACATACATAACCCTCCCCAAAATATGGCTAATGTAAGTCATTCCTTGAGAGTTATAACACTGGATGTTAATGTATTAAACTCACCAGTCAAGAGACACAGATTGGCAGAATGGATAAGGAAATATGACCCATCTATATGCTGTCTGCCAGAAACCCACCTAAGACCCAGGGATCCAAGAAGGCTGGAAGTGAATAGAAGGAAAACAATTTTACAAGCAAACAACCAAAAAAAAAAAAATGTGGGAGTAGCTATGCTAATATTGGATAAAATAGATTTTAAATGCAAAACTATTGTAAAAGACAAAGAAGGACACTATATATTAGTAAAAGGTGTAATCTTTCAAGAAGAAAGAACAATCATAAACATTTATGCACCTAAGCAGGGCACCTCAAAAAAATGATGAAACATTGGGAAATCTAAGTGGAGAAATAGATGCCTCCACAATTATAGTGGGGGACTTTAATACACCACTATCACCATTAGACAAACATCTCAACAAAGAATCAATAAAGAAACAAAGACTGAATAATACAGTGGATGATCTGGACCTAATGGACATATAATGAACATTACACACAAATACAATGGGATATACTTTCTTCTCAAGTGCACATGTATTGTTCTCCAAGAGAGACCACATGCTAGACCACAGAACAGCTCTCAATGAATTCAGAAAGATGGAAATTATACAAGTAGCTTCTTTGAGCACAATGAAGCTGGAAATCAGTAAGGGGAAGAGAATCATATTAGGCACAGATATATGGAAGTTAAACAATACACTTAGGCAAGAAAAACAATTTTACAAGCAAACAACAATTTTACAAGGCAAAAAGAAAAACAATTTTACAAGGCAAAAAGGATGCCTTTTATAAGGCATCCAAATTGGAAAGGAAGATGTAAAAACTTCACTATTTCCAGATGACATGATCCTATACCCAGAAATACCTGAAAAATCAACAAGAAAAATGTTAGAGCTTGTAAATGAGTTCAGTAAAGTTGCAGTTTATAAGATCAATCCACAAAAATCAGTAGCATTTCTGTATACCAGGAATGAGCCATCAGAAGAGGAAATCAAGAAAAAAATCCCATTTACAATAGCAACAAAAAGCTTCAAATACCTAGGAATCAATTTAACAAAAAATGTAAATGACGTATATGAAGAAAATGACACAACCTTGTTAAAGGAAATCAAAGAAGACTTAAATAAATGGAAGAATATTCCCTGTTCATGGATAGGAAGACTAAACATCATTAAGATGTTTATCCTATCTAAACTGATCTACAGATTTAATGCAATTCCAATAAAAATTTATGCACTAATTTTTACTAAATTGGAAAGACTATGAAATTTATTTAGAAGGGCAAGCCATGCACATTTGTGTTATTCCTGCTTCCCATAGCATTCAACATTTGTAAACTGTTAAGAAATCAGTGGTGTAAATGACATGAATGACTTTTTGTTTATAGTAATGATTTTATTTAAAGTTTCAAGAATATTTTTTAAAAATAATCTAATAAATTTATAGTAAAGAGTAGTTTGCAATATATAAGTGAAAAATTCTTTACTGCCAAATATATATTAGAATACAAATCATTTGGATATTATATAAAAGAAACTAAAACATATTGCATAATTAAACTGAATTTGACATTATGTTAAATACTTCCCTTTATTAACATAATGCACAAAAGTATACAAATACAATATCAGAAAAAAAAGTATTCCTTCAAAAGGTTTTGTTTCAGAAAAACAGAAAAAAAAGCTAAATATGTAGTAAACAATTATATAGTGTTTTAATGCATCATTTACTTTCTTTTGTATCAAATATTATTTAATGGAAGTGAAAGATCAGAAATTAAAACCTGAGCTTACTTTACTGGTACACATTAATATTATAAACTACACATTACTATTAATTTTCAGAGGATATTTTTATGTGACTATTAAAATCAAATTTCATCCAAAATTTATGTTTTCAGTATATGTACATTGATGAATCTGATTCCAAGAATTCTATATTTCCATTTCTAGAATTTCTGGCAATAATTAAGTACAGTCTAATAATACTTGTTTAATAACAGTACTTTTTTTTAGATAAACTGAAACTCTCTAACTTTGAGACTAATAGTTAACAAGAGCTAAATAAGCTGAAAAAATTCTTACAGAATTATCTGTCTAGAAATTTTTCAACCTCAACTTTTTCTCACAAATATAATATGTAAACTAGTTAAGTAGCCTGGATTTTCTGTTATATATTCATTTCCTTTGAGGTAACTTATACTTATTTGTTTGTCCATACATTTATCTTTTGTTCTGTGGTAAAATAAATAAACTTAAAAATCTTTTTTCATGTCCTGATCAAGTAGAAGATTCACCTGGAAGTTATGTCTTATGAGTACACCAGTGAAATACTGTGATCACAAATAGAACAGACTGTCTCTTGCCTTTTGCCTCAAATTCCCATGGCACCTTTTACACTGAGGACTGTTAATAATATACCATTTGTTCATTTCTGGGACCAATTTCCAAGGAACTTTGCCTGGCATGAGTCCAAGAATAAAAGTATAAGGACTAAAGCATTCATATGAGGTTTGTAACAGAGATTTGCCCTCCCCTTGTAAGGAACATAAGGTTAAGCAGCATTTTTGGTATCCCTTTGTAATGATATAATTTATGACTAGGTAAAAGAGAAGGTCTTTCTAGAGAAATAATTAATCTGTGGCTGACAGCCCAGAAAATTAACAAGAGAAGTAATGGCACATTTTTCATAATGAAACATTTTTATATTTAAAAGTGTGACACTATCATAACAGTAAACATTGTTTGTTACACAAAAATTAGAATGCAACAAAATTCAAAGAAGCATTTGAAACTCATTCATAAATGTTGTTACTTTTTAGATATATTTTCCTCCAGTTATTGTCCTGTGTATATATAATACTTATTTACATGCATTCCTATGTGTTCACATAATTTTTACCATACTGTGTTTAAGTAATATCCTGATTTTCTTACTAAATATTGATAGTACACCTTTCCTTATGTTATATTAGAGTTTTGTAAAACCCACCATTTCATGTTGTTATGCTAAGGAAGAGGCAAAAATTCTAAGTGCTATACAGAGACAGTTTTATTAAATGTTTTGCTAGGAAGAGAGAAAAACTCTAAATGCTATGCAAAGGCAATTTTATTTAATCAGATGAGTTTCATGTTATATTAAGTTATTATAACAACTGAGCAATCACAAAAAATAAGAGTAATTAATTAAAGACATAGGAAAAAATGAAAGTATATACAGCTACTCATCAAATCTGGGGACAACTCAACATCTGAACTCTTGTGGTCAGGGGCCCCTTTGTGGCAGATCAGAGTCCTAATTGGAAAAATTGTCCCAGGCAAGTTGTCACCTCCTGGGTGAGGCTCCAGCTGGCAACATGGGGACCATCCTTTTAAGGGGTTCTGAATCTCAGAACTACAAAGAGTGTTGCAACTCATGTGGAATGACCTCTTCAAAAGTATCAGAATCCACCCAGCAGGGGGTGGCCAGCCCTCCACAGGAGAGATGCAGTGTCTCAAGGGGTCTTTGTTCTATTTTATTTACGGTACACTGAACAGGAACATAAAGGTTTTTAGCTTTTAGTTTTACAGAGTATACAAACAGGATGTGTAAATATCACGTTTGTTGACTTGCTCCTTCTAAACATTTTTGTTGGGGGGTAAAAGATGATGGGGTTGCCTGCATAACAGCATTATAACATTCCAAAGGACAAAGGACAAATTAGTCATTCACAATTCTAAGTTAAAACACAAAAGACTATTGATTAGAAAGCTTAGGAATTCAAAATTATTAATAAAATCTTTCTTATAGTACATCACATGTATTTTGCATTGGATGGTTCTCTATAACTAACTTCTCTTTAGGGATGTGTACCATTTGTAGAATGGGCATTTTTGAGACATCACAATGAAAACATGGTGGAGTTTTTCCATTCAGTGTTGGCAGGTTCAACTAATTCATCTAACCAGGAGATGTATTATTGTATTCAGCTACAATAAGGTTTGTACAAATTTTTATTATTTTAGTGCACTTGGTTTGTAGTATATTAGAAGAAACATGATGTAAGAATGTAAAACTCAGTGCTGAGATGATTAAATATTTAATAATTAAACTTAATTGCTGTACTATAACTTCTTTTATATATAATAAGGTGAAATGTTTTCTTATGAACTACAATGAACTTTAAAGAGCTTCATTAAATAATGAGGATTAATTTTAGCCAAGGGACTAAAGTAAAAAGGAAACTACAAAACTCTTCTAAAAGGACTCAAAGAAGACCTAAATTTATTGAAGTATATTCCATATTCATGGATAAGGAGACTAAATATTGTTAAGATGTCAATTCTACACAAAGCAATTAACCAATTCAATTCAATCTCAATCAAAATTTCAACAGTCACTTTAACAGAACTGGAAAAGCCAATCAAAAAATTTATATGGATGGATATAATGTTAAATGTATTAACTCAGAAAAACATGTCCTCAAATCTAATCCATTCTTGTATGTGTGAATGCATTGTAAGTCAAACTTTTTGATGAGTGTAATACCCAGCCCAATCAGGATGGAACTTAATCCAGTTACTGGAGTCCTTTATAATCAGAATGAAAGACAGATAACATGAGGAAAAGCCACAGCAAGCAAGAAGCTGAACATCAATGAAACCTGGATAAGAATGGAGAGGCCAGGAGATACTTCCATTTGTTTTGCCATGTGACAAGCTAAGGACCAAAGTTTGCCAGCAGCCAGCCCCAGAATGCAATGGTCTTTAGAAGAAAATATCACCTTGATTATGCCTTAGTTTTGGACTTTGTACGAGCCTCAACCTGTGAGTGAATAAATTCCCATTCTTTTACCTGACTCATTTCATGGTTTTTCCTTGTGCAGCCTTGGAAACTAAAACAGGTTTTCATAGCAGGAGAGTGGGTTCTGCTATTGCAAATACCAAAAATGTGGAAACAACACTGAAGTCAGGTAATGGGTAGAGGCTGGAAGAATTGTGAGGTGCTTGATAGAAAAAGTTTAAATTCCTTTCAAGATTTTGTCAGTAGAAATATGGATGTAAAATATACTCACAATGAGGCCTTAAACATCAATGATGAATGTGTTATTGGAAGCTGGAAGGAAGGAGATCCTTGTTTGAAAGTGGCTGAAACTTGGTAAAATTGGGTTCTGATGTTAGATGGTAAGCAGAAATTGAAAGAAATGAACTTGGATATTAACTGAGGAGACTTTCAAGTTAACTGTGGAATGTCCACCCAGGTTTCTTCTTTCAGCTGATAGTAAAATGTGAAAGGAAAGGGATAAGATGAGAACTGAACTCCTGGGCACAAAGAAACCAGAGATTGATGGTTTGGAAATTTTTGAGCTTCTGAAAAACGAGTCCCCAGAGAATAGTGCTCCATGTGAGAGTTTAACTGAACAGGGAACCAGTCAACAATTTCAGGGGAAGCTGAGATTAGAAATGCAGTTATGCAAGAAATATGTTTGGAAGGCTCTATTGGTATATAGTTTGGAAGCCTATGAACTACATAAAACACTGAGAAGTTATTTTTAGAGATTTGTATTAACTGGGCCACTGCCAGTCTGGACTCATAGGGGCAGAGAATGGACAGATTGAAGGAAGAATGGCTTTAAGGGAAGAAACATGGAAGTTGAGTCTGGACCAAAGACATCTTCTCAGGCCAAGAGGGCTGTCTCACCCATGTATGTGAAATCTCGGAGTGGATGGGGTCAGTGTCCCAGGGTTGGCACAGAGTCCAGTGATTATCTCCTTGTTCAGAGAGCATATCATCCCAGCATTTGGGGAGATAACAGCTAGTGCACAAGCACTTGGAAGAAGTGTGGTCATTATTCCATCAGGCCAGTAGAACAAACATGGATCTGTAGATGACTCTTAGTCCTTTAAATCTGATAGAGTTTGACTTACTGGGTTTCAAAATTGTGTGGGGCCTGAGACCCATATTTTCTTTCAGATCTTTTTCATATTGGAATGGAAATGCTTATCATATGCTTGTCCCTCCATTATTATTTGAAGCAGGTAATTTGTACTCCAGGTTACACAGGTCCACAGATAGAGGGGGATTCAGGCAGACCACCCTCATAATTGATTTTGATGAGGCATTGTACTTACCATTGTTAATGAAATGACTTAATGCTTTTGAGATATTGTGATTAAATGAATGTAGATTGAATAAAGAAAGAATATATCTTTTTGGGGTCCAGAGGGTGTAGTAGGGTGGTTTGAAGATTTATTATCCCAGAAAAAAGAATTTAATCCATTCCTGTGGGTGGAGTCCTTTAAAGGCAGAATGAAATTGAGACAGAGTGAGAGAAAGCCACAGAGAGTGAAGACTTGAACACAACAGAAACAAGAATAGAAGTGAGACACCAGGTGATGCCTGCATTTGCCTTGCTTTGTGACAAGTTAAAGACCAAAGATTGCCTGCAGCCATCCCCTGAACAGCACAGTCTTTGTGAAAAAAACATTGCCTTAATGATGCCTTGATTTGGGTATTTTTTTACCTCAAAACATGAATGAATGAATTTCATTGTTAGATCTGACCCATTTCATGGTTTTTGATTGATCAGCCCAGGAAACTAAAAACTCTATCTTTTTTTCCTGTTTTATAAAAGTTATTCAATTTTTATTTTCTATTAATTCATTGTTTTTCTACTATTTCATTTTATTTCTCAAGATTTATATTATTCTTTTTTTTTAAAGTTTTATCTATTTTGTGTGTTTTTTTTCTCTGTTTTAGTAGTATTTACCAGAGGGCATTGCCCTTAATTGTAACAACTTTTTTTTTTTGTCTTAACTTTATTCCTGAGTTAATCAAATATATTTGACATACTGGCTGGCAATAAACAAATTCTCCCAGGCATTCCTCAGCTTTGGAATTTATGCATTGATCTCAATCATGTAAACAAGCTCTCTTGGAATGTTGATTCTCCATCTGCACATATATAGCCAGAGGACTTCAACTAAGGAGCTACAGAGAATCCCTGAACCAATATTTAATTCATTTATTTTATTTTATTTTTTAATAACAATGGTATAAAGATTGGAATTGGCCTGGTCCATCATCATCATTTTGTTAGTTGTCCATGGAAAGCCCGAAGAATGGGATAATAGGGTCACCTCCTTTTGATACCCTAGCTTTTGAATATCAAATGGTAGAAATACTAATTTCTGCTCTTTGGGTATGCAAGATATTTATAATCTGTTTTACTGTGTATCTCCCAAGCCAACAAGTAATAGAGAAAGGCAGGGTAAACACGAGATCCTTATCAAATTGTTCCATTATCCCATGGATAACTGACCTGTTACAACATTTTCCAATGCCTGAAAACAGTTTTCATATGCATTTTGTTCAGGATTAGAATTGTTTATCATGGCAAGAGAATTTGGGTACCACTTGCACTCTCATGGCATATGGCAAAATTGGATCAAAGATTATAAATCTCTGCTGATTTTAATGACAATATGGTTTGATCCTCTTATTATATTTTTCCTTATTTTTGTTATCACTCATTTTTTTCCCTATCATGAATTATTCTCACTTCTTTTGCCTTATTAAATAATGACTCTATTTTTCTTTCATACTTGATAAATGTTATTCAATTTTATTTGCTTTTAATTAATTGTTTTTCTATTTTTCCTTTTATTTTGCCCACTTTTTTAGGCTAAATTCATTGGTTTTATTCTAATACCAAGAGATAATGTATTGTTTTTATTTGTTACCTGATAATAATGCAAGAATTTAATGTTTCCATTAATAATCTGAATGCCATTTTATCTTACATGCAGAGCTAGGCATATTAGTCATATTCACATCCATTATATATATATTCTATATTAAATATTTTATTGTCTATTTTACCAAGAATAACTTAAGTTTATATCTTTAGTTATATTTAAGTTGAATTTTAAAATGGAAAAATCTTGTAGTTTTACATTTTGAATATTAATTTAAAATATGTATTAAATTTTTGTCAAATAATATGGCTTATTTCATGTAAATTTTGAAAATTTATTGAAATTTATGTATTTAATTGTAATAGGTTTATAAATAACTCAGGGTTCCAACCCAGCTCCTGAAGGGCATGGATCAGGGCAGACACAACCATAAGATGCACCTGGTAGATTGTTAGGCATATTCTTTATTTATTGAGACATACAGACAGGACAGGGTCTCTGAAGGCAGCAGCTTGGAGAATGAAGATAGAGCTCTGCAAAGAGGCGGGAAAATGAAGTGCAATATCAAGGGTCTCAGAACAAAGACATTTCATAACAGAGTTTCTGCTGGGATCATATGAAGAACATAAAAGTGGTCTGGTGATATTATTGAAGGAAGGAAGTGTACAGCCTTTAGAAAAGTACAGTCTATGATACCATTTGTATATTGTTTCCCTGTGGGGAGGTCTGTTACATTTTCACTTGTGTTCTGGCCATGCAGGTTGTTGTGTGCTGTTGTCTGAGCTTCACTTAGGGAAGCAGAGCCAGGGCCTGGGACCCAATGGATCCCCACATTCAGATGCTGGGAAAGAAAGTTTCAAATGTTATATTATGCAAATTTGAAATGACCAAATATATTATTCAGAGTTTATTAGTTTATGCTTTATTGCTGTAATAATTATACATTAGATGTGTTTTGTTCATTTTGTCAATTCATTTATTCATTATATATTCTACTGCATATCTACAATGTACTACATACATATTACAAAAAACAATAAAATATCTTTTACCTCTTGGGCACTATATTCTAGGTGAGTGATACAGAGAATTACAGAAGTAAGTGATATGCAATCTTAGAAAGTGAAAAGTTATACTAAGAAAATAAAAATGTCAGACAAGTAGGTGGGAAAAGATTTCATGACAAGGGCATAACAAAGCAACTGGGAATAGTGTGGCCTGGGCAGGCCTCAATCCTCAAGGTAGGATTTGATCACAGTCTTGCATGGGGAAGATATAGCAATTCATATTCACGAGATGAAATTGTTGTAATCAGGGTAACACCAGTGCAAAGCCCCGTGCAGGTGGTAGACCATGCAGTGTAAGGAACTTCAAGAGGTCAATCAAAAAAGAGCAACATTCTATCACCTGGTGTGGTGTGTAATAATCAACCAAGTCTATGTATACGGATGGTGAAAATGCTATGGGGAAAAACTAAGTAGAGGAGTTCAATACTGTTTGATATCTTAAAAAATAATTTATCAAAAATTCCCCCTAAGATTGTCATATTTGAGAAACCTGAGAGAAGTGGAGAATCATGCAAATACTTGGAGGAAGTATTTCAGATAAATAAAATAGCAAAAACAGCGTTATATAATATTACTTACTCTTTCCTTTTATCTCAATATGGTGCTTCATTTTATTGTAATGAAAATTTTATAAGAAATATAATATGTTTGATAGTGTATTTTGACTCTGATTATCACTGTTGTTTTAGAGGAAATATTCTGTGTAATAAGAATAAAATTTAAAATATGTCTTAATCAATGAAATCTTATTATATTAATATTTCTAGTATCCTTTTTGAAATGCATTTTTCTGTCTTGTGCCCTCTTTCTTATTTGTTGTTTTGCTGTTTTTAGATAGTAGCTCTACTACCCTCTCACCACTACTATATATTGAAGCACCAATTTCCTGTGAAAAATCCTAACTTATTCTACACTGCTGTTAAAATATCCATAACATTCTTAACTTCATTTTTGAATGGACTTTTAATCTTTGTGTAAGGATTTAAGAGTGACATGATATCAAATGATCTACATGATAACAAAGAATAAATTTGATTCAATTAATTTTATTTTCATTGAATCATTTGGTTTTTCATTAATTTCTGAAATACTTCTTGACATAAAATTATTTAGAAAAATAATTATTTTCCTCTTTTAAATATGATATCAAAACTATCCCAATATAGCTAAGGAGAATATGAACTCAGGAAATACACATGGTTAAAGGATTGTTGACAGATCACCCAAGAAAAAAATAAATTGAAATAAAGAATAACTCCCATTACTTTGAAGCCTGATATATCAAATGTGTGTTAAATTTAGTGGGGTTTTTTTATCAGCATATTCAAAATGACAAGATATTTGGCAAATTTTGGATACTGACCCAAGACTTGGAGGAGATGGAACTTGGCCCAGGATTTCAAGGGACTCTCAGCTGCCACTCAAAAGCAAGTATTTGTTTTATATCCCATCCTGCACAGAGACCCTGACTATATTCCAGTTCTTGAACAGGGTGGGGCCCAGGGCTTATTGCTTGAAGAGAGCAGGATCACTGTCCAGGTGCTTGGAAGGGGTAGGGCTGCCAATCAAGCAGGTCCCGAAGACAGAACATTGATCCACAGATGATTCTCCTTGAAATCTAATGGAGTTTCCCCTGTTGGATTTCAAAATTGCTTGGGACATTGCTCTTTTGTCCTTCCAGTTTCCATCCTCTAGAATGGGGTTAACTATCTTGTGTCTCTCCCACTATTGTATTTTAGGATCAAATGACTTATTTCTAGATTTCACAGATCCACAGACTGGAGAGGAACTATGCCCCAGGATGAACCACACCCACAGCTGATTTTGATGAGACTTTGGACTTATTGTTATTACTGAAATACCTTAAGGATTTGGGGCTATTGGTAGTGATGAATGTATTTTGCATGTGGGAAGAACATGTCATTTTTGTTTCTGAGGGAGGACTGTGGTAGAAGAACTCTTCTTAATCTTAATTCTCATTCCTGTGGGCATAAACCCTTTTATAAATAGGACCTCTCAATTATATTATGTTCATGTAAGGTGTGACTGTGAGATAAATAGTTTCTCATGTGCAAACTTTGTTTTAACCCTTCCTTCCCCTTTCTCTTTCCTTTCTGGGAAACATACAGAAAGTTTTCCAAGGGCTCTGGCCAAGGTTTAGGGAATAAAGGAGATTTACTTAATCAGAAGGTACCTAGTATGCAGGGCAGATAATGCTGGTTGAAATGTTGCCCTGTGACCCTGAAGAAGGAAATTGTTTTGTACAAAGGCCCTACATACATGCACCAAGAAAAATGAAAACCCAAGTACAGTGCTCAAGGTTTTGGCAACTGGGCAGATTTCCCTTCTTGACTGTCCTTAAGGTTGTCCCAGAAAAGTGGTATAGTGATAAATTGCTTCTATTTAATGATGAGGTGCTGCAGTGCATGCTCAACTTAATGCCTTGGTGGGTAGACAACACCCATTTAATGATGGGTAGCTCAGATCTCAAAGAATTAGTGTCCTAGAGTTAAATATTCAGTCTTTACTAAGTCCCAGTACAAGAAAAAAACAGATTCTCAAAAGGAGAGTAAATATCTGCAGTGGATGCAAGCTTTGCTCTAAAATTCCATGTGTCTGTGCTGTTTCTTATATACAGGTTTGAGAAAGTTTCCAAATGGCATCGCTATTTGTCACTGACACTTCAAGCAAGATTTTATTATAGCCCAAGTCACAAAGCAGCTTCCATGGCAATCTGGACTTGTTGGAGTGATTCCTCTTATTCCAGTTCACACACAAAAATAGCAGCGTTTAGCTTACTTGGTAAATATGCCATAGTAGCACACCAAATCAGAAATATGTTTCCAAACTGCTTAGAGGCCAACTAGGCATTCTGCCGGGTTATTTTGTTGTTGTTATATGAGGGACCAGATGCAACAGATTATCCTTCACCTTAAAAGGGCTGCTTCACATTGTCCTATTAGCTTGCTGCCTAGAAATTTCACTGAAGTGTACTTTTCCTGAAGTTTTGTTGTATTTCTCATCCTCTAACATGAAAATGTCTTACCAATAAGTCCAGAGTAGTTGCTACTTGTTGCTCAATAGATCCAAACATATATCATCAATTTAATAGAACAATGGGATGACTTCCAGAAGGGTAATTTGATGACGGTAACTGCATACTAAATTATGACAGAGGATGAATATGTGCTATTCCCATGAGGAAAGACAATGAAGGTGTTTTGCTGGACTTACCACCTGAAAATAAACTAATAAATATTGAAAAAAAAGTATATGCCAAATCAATGGCTTCATACTATGTACCTGGGGATGTATTAACTAGTTTAAGCAAAGATGCCCTACCTTAAACAGCAGTTGCAATTAGAGTAACCACATTGTATAGTGTTAGAATGTAATCTTCTTGTCCACTGAGTAGGTATGTACTTAAACACCAGATGTCACTTTCCAGCTTTTTGCTGATCACCATCCCCACAAGGCCACTGAACATTCCTTTTCTGCCACGGCAGGACAGTTCCCAGAACAGCACGTCCCACCCTGAAATAGATAACTTGTTTCATTCCCACTTTGTACCTTTGCACAACATCTACACACCCTTTCTGAAAACCCGCCCAGTTCCCCAAGCTCAAAAAGAGCATTCTCAACTTGGGCAGGTAGGCTGAAGTCTCTTTTCAGACCCCTGCCATGCTGGTGACTTAATAATTTCCTGCCTGAATCTTAATCTGTCTCTGAGCCTCATTAATCTGGGACCTAAGATTTTGGTGCAGAAACCCTGGAGCTGAGGTCAGGGGAGCCCACTTGTCTGGTTCTTTTTCTGTCCCCAAATTGGGGCCTTCTAAAGCACCTCCTTTTTTCAGCTTCCCTCTGAACCTAACATATAATTTATGGTCATTCACTGTCATCCTCCAAGATCCGCCTATTTTCTGCACAGGAAATAGAGGGAAGAATGGTAATGTGATGGAAACACCACACCTGCATCCTTCAAACCTTTGATGGTAGATCTGATTTTCAACTTATATGTGTGAATCTGAATTCTCTATTCAGTCCCATTGATCAATGTATCTTTGTTTTCAACAATACCACACTCTTGTTTATTTTAGCTATTTGATAAATCATAAAATCACATTATGTGAGAACTTTAATTTTATTCTACTTTCTCTAAGTTATTTTGACTATTGTGGACTTTTACATTTTCATCCACATCGTAAACTCAGTGTCAACTTGTTTTTAAAAAAGCTTACTTAAATTTTAATTGTGTTGCATTTAATTAACAGATCAAGTGCTCCCAAATGGCAAATATCATTTTCATATTTCTTTAGTTCTTTATTCTATTCAGATTCCATGACCAACATTTCCTAGCCACTAAGTTAGAATGTCTTGATGTTGGACCAAAGTATTCATATACTTTTACAAATTATCTTATAATTTTCTATGTAGACAACCAGGCACTAGTTCATTGATTAGTATATGTCACAATATACATAGTTATGTACTTTTGAGGAATTGAACTAGTTATATTCCAAGTAAAACAAAACTGAACTTTAGGGAGCTGATGTGGCTCAGTGGTTAAGTGCCAGTTTCCCACGTACAAGTTCAATCCCCGGTCTCAGAATCCCAAAAACTTTTGAATTTGAGAGAATATAAGACATCCACATAATGCCAAAGCTAATAAGTATTTGATCTAGGAATGTGTGTTTAAAAAGTAATCATTTGATTACTTATGCAATATGGTTTTTCCACAGAGGGATCATTTTGTACTATAAGCCAAAATGACCTCTTGTAGTCATTTTTATCATGTAGTCTTTGTTCCATAAAATTTCACTTGTTTTATGGGAAAAAAAAAACTCATCTGTTGTACAAGGTAGTTATTGTGTTTTCTCCTTTGACTTCCCCTGTGGACTCCCAGAACAGATATAAAATTGCATAAATATCTAAATGCATAATATCCAAGCATATTAAAAATGAATGACCAATTCAATTCCAGAGGTTTTTAATTACACACTATTTTGGAAACTATAACTCTGAATCTTAAACTAGGGTATATGCTCTAATAATTAAACTTGAGATAGTTTGTTCTAGTCTACTCATAGATGTATTGAAACTGAAGCACATGCCTTCCAGGGAGCATAGTATGGAGGAGAAAAAGGTCTCATTTTATACTTTAGTCAATATAGCTGCAAATCAGAAATGTGCTTTCATTTTCATGATGGATTATAAAGGAATAGGGGCAGTAGAAATAAATGATTTTATTTAAATAATAGGGAAATTATTAAAGAAAGAGAGAATGAATTTTCAATTATCCATTGGGTATATATCACTTTGAGATCACAATTATTTCTTAAGATAGAGGATCATAAATGTATTTTAAATTTAATTTTCTATTTAGATAACTTATTCAGAAATTGTTTTATTTTACTGTTATTTTTATAATTTAATTTTCTATTAAGCTTGTGGGCATTCAAAAGAATTCAACTAAATGAAGATATATCTCATATTGTTTCTTGACAATAATGATTCCAGAAATTTGCATGTCACAATGGGATATTTTATATGGTTGAGTGGCTTAGCATGTGGATCTAGAGAAACCTGATCTTGAATCTTGGCCCTGCTGATAAATAGCCACATGCCCTTGATCAAATATTTTATATCAAGCTTGGCATGATGTTTCATGAATAAAGGGACACTAAATTATTTAGTTTAACTGTTACTAAATACTTTTTATAAATTAATATTCAAATATTTCTAGTCCCTAGTAACCTCTTAATAATATATGATAGCTTATATCATAGCTTTCCTTCTTCTTAAGTCTAATGATTTAAAAATCTTCTCTTGGAAGTCTACTTATGTTTTCAGACTGCATGAGAATAGACCAAATGGTTTTATTTTAGTTTCTCAGATTGATTGTGCTTTTTAAATTCTATATACCTCAACCTCCTCTTTAAGTGATACCAGCTAAACACAGCACAACCAGTTCAGTAATCCCAAATATTAATTAACAGGGATATCTGTGTGCACAGCAGATTAGATGAAATTGCTAAACACCATATATGTTCTCTACCAAGTTTCCAGCTCATTATAGTGTTGTAGAGAATTTCTGTAGTGGGATGTGAATTGCTACAAAATATACCTTCATCTGAAAATCAATGTCTTGCTGTTCAGAGATCAGTGACAAGAATTGCCAGAAAATTATATTGTCAAGAGTATAAGGAAAATTTAAATAAAACATTCTATTATTTCATTGACATGTGCAGAATGTGTGGCAAATCATTTTGATCCCTTATTGCACAGAATATTGTTATTCACTGGATTTATTCTCAATAGAATGATACTGAATACATATTTGGTGTCATATAACAAACATATGCATAACTTAAGAAATATCTTGTTTGTGATTTAGGGCACATTAATTACTTAAAGCTTTGATGAAATGTAATTGATAGTATAAATTCCTATTTATATTAGTTAAATAAAATGTGGATGTGATATTTCACTTTTATGTTTTCTTCCCATATATTTCAATTTCCTGGGATGCATAAGCAAATAAAATAATATGGTTAGACTTAAACAATTGGGATTTATTAGCCTACAGTTATGAAGCTGGGAAAGTGACCAAACTAAGGACTTCTCCAGGCAATGCCAAGTTAGTGGCATTCTGGGGCTGGCTGATAACAACCCTCAGTCTATAGCTTGTAAATTAGCAAAGCACATGATATCTACTGTTATCTCACTTCCCTTAACAGTATCATTGATTTCAGCTTCTGGCTGCTTCATGTGTGGCTTTCTTGCTCTCTCTGTCTGAATTTAATTCCACTTATAATGACTCTAGTGTAAGATTAAGACTCATCCATATTGAAATGGACCACATCTTAATTGAAGTAGCCTCATCAAGAGGTACTACTTTCAATAATTTCACACTCACAGGATTGTATTAACTTTAAGAGCTTGTTTTTCTAGAGTACATATAGGTTCAAACTATCACACTCTACCCTCCATATTCAGCACAGTTTTCTAGGGAAATAGAAACCAACAGTATATATATATATATATATATATATATATAGAGAGAGAGAGAGAGAGAGAGAGAGAATTTTATAGGAATTGTCTCATGTGAATATGGGAATGGGAAAGTCTGAATTCTATAAAGAATGTCAAAGTCTGGGAACGCCAAAGAATTTTTAAATGAATTCTCTAGAAGTATCTGGCTGGCTGAGGTAGAGATGGAAATTCTCTCTTCTGACTCATGAGATCATCACTTCTCATTTTGAAGCTTTCAACTGATTGGATGACTCTCATTGTTGTAGGCAATCTCTTCAATTGATTGTAGATGTAATAAAAAAATTGATGTAATCAAGTTACTGATGAGTCAATCCACAAAATATTCTCACAATAACAATAAGGACAGTGTTTGCTTGACCAAAAAACTTTTTATCATAACTTGGCCAAGTTGACATCACAATAACATCACAGTCCACCCCTTTTCAACTAGACACTCATACCCTTCTCCATAAATAATATTTAATCTCTATGTCTAACCTATTTCATTCATATGTCCACCTAAAAATATTAAACTATCCTGTATACAACCTGAAATTCACTAACTAAACTTAATATACTATAGTTTAAATATTACTACAGGATCTGAATACGGTGGATGTCATATGATAAAGGGTTATGATAAGGAAGAAAACAATTATATTGTTTATGCAAATATCCAAACATATTCAACTAAAACAAGGATGAATTATTCATAACCATTACAATCCACATTTCTGTAACTGGTCATATGGTCCTAGCTCATATTTATAACTACCTTCTTCCACTATTCCACTCCATATTTCCTTTACTTTCAGCAGTCACCTCAGCTGGCCCTGATATTGTGCCCGGTGAGGTGGTATAAACCTTCATCTTTGAAATTTTGGGGGCATTGTCAGTTTAGCATGGATTGAGTTGTTGCAGTTTTCCATTGAATTTAATCACAGGTTCTGGAAATACTATGAAACACCCCAAGGGATCTCCTGTATTCCAGGCAATCTCTTCTTTATCTAGATTGTGTGTTGCATTACAGTCCTGTTCCCCTGGATAGTATCAATCATCCCAGTCAGTACAGTAATTCTCTTCTTTGCCAGTTTATTCAGGGGCATAAGAGCTTGGAATTGCCAGGTGACTGTCTTAACTACAATTTCAGTGGAATCATTGCTGGGTCTCCTGGTGTAAGCACTCCTCAATTTAGAAGTAGGACCTGTAGAGCAGCATAGCTTAAGGTAGCAGAAATTATTCCAGTGGATCACCAGGAGCCATAGTGAGTGGAGCCAATCCCATGTCAACCCCTTGATTCCTGAATTTGTGAATTTTGGTTATGGTAGAAAGAATACCACAGAATCAAATCTGTTTTAGCTCATACACTACCTCCTGAAGAGCACTGCTGGTAATTCTATAAGTTATTACCACTTAGGTAACACCAAAATTATGTTATTCTATTTCAGGATGATAGGGTATATTGTAAGACCAATGTATTCCATGAGCATATGCCTATTGTTGTACTCTAATTGCTATGAAGTGGGCTCATATATCAAAAGCAATATTGAATGGAATACCATGATGGTGGAAAAGGCATTCTTAAAGACCATGGATGTTAGTTTTGGCAGAACAATTGCTTATAGTGAAAATAAAGCCATATCATGATAATGTATCTATTCCAGTTTGCAAAAAACACTGCCACGTCCATGATGGAAGTATTCCAATGTAATTCAACTGCCACAATGTAGCATACTGATCAACTTGGAGAATGGTGTCATATTGGAGACTGAGTGTTGGTCTCTGATGCTGGAAGATTGGGCACTTAAGAGTGTCTGTAGTCAGGTCAGCCTTGGTGAGTGGATCATGAGATGATATGGAAATATTTATTGAGTGTGTAATTAATGGTTGAGAAAAACAAAATATAGTTCAAAGAAAAATGTTTATCTGTCCACTATGTACAGTTGGACCAAGATCTGAAAATCTAGTGTGACAGTTCGAAATGATTTTAAGAATCCCAAAAAGAGAAAGGTTATGTTTTTAATCAATCCATTACTGTGGGTGTGAGACTATTTTGATTGGACTGCACCAGGAGAAAAGCATTAGTCAGGTTGTCTCTGCTCTCTTAGTGGACCTGATATAAACAGAGACACAGAGAAAAAGGAAGCCACCATATTTGATCATGCCATATGAGAGAAAGGACTCCAGGTTTGCCCACAACTGAGAACAAGGAGAAAAGCCCTAAGACGCTCAAAGACCAGAGGCCAAAGAACAGATGAGACTTATGTCTGATAGACCACAGATGAACTTGAGAAGAAAGTGGAGCAGCTGAGACTGAGAGAAGAGGCCTGGTAAGAGAAAAGCCCTATCCCTGGTTGCCCTCAAGTGAACTCTAGGAGATGGTAGATTCTGAAAGTGAAGACAAAGACCTGTGGAGAAATCAGTGGCCATCTTGCTTCACCGCGTGGCAGTTGACTTAATTGAGAAAACATCCCTGTTGATGCTTTGATTTGAACATTTCACAGCCTTGTATCTACAAGCTTTTACCCCAGATAAATTCTGATTATAAAAGCCAACTCATTTCTTGTACTTTGCTTTGGCAGCTCTGTGGCAAACTAAAACAGTTAGTTAGCCAATACTTGGGAGTTCCATTAGTTCAGAATATTGTTCATTCCCTAGATTTGTATTTATCCTCTATCTTTTAGAAAAGATCTTTCATTATTCACCATTCCATAAAGTTAACACTGAGTGAGAATAGCCCTGAGAAATTATCTCCCAATACCTAAATACACACCTGTTTTGGCCTTATTAATTCTGATTTGATTATTTTTGTTTTAATATTTGTTTATTTGGAGGTTCCATTACATTTTCAAGGTACAGAACTAGAACCCCAGGTAGATGTTATTTTGGCAAAGTGTGGAGTTAACCAGAAAGGAGATATTGGAAGCAACTGCTTTGGATAAAATTTAAAAGGGAATACAGCATTTCTTCTCCTTAGGATGTAGAAATGTGCCAAAAATATTGTTACAACTCTAACAATTTTTAAAAAGTACTATGATTTTTAAAAATTCATGGCTTTTCATTAGCACACCAGAGAGTTGAGGTTGCAAACATCCAACTAATTTTAAATCTAAGGTGGGACAAGTACCTCAAAGAGGACATGGTACTAATGAATCATTTCAAATTTGTTAGAGAGTGAAAGAAACAGATGGTCATAGTACAAGGAGCTATGAAGAAATTAACTAAATAATAAGTAATTGTTAAAGCCAAGTGTGGACTGGCATGTCAGTTGGATAAAGAACTGAAACTTACGTTCAAGGAGTTTGCAGTCACAATCAATATCTTCTACACAGGTCTCTACCAAGTGTTCTTATAAAAGACTGGGGAAAGCCTGGAAAATTTCAGTCATGATCAACCCACAAAATACCAAAAATCTTCCTCTCTGACCAATTGAGGGACTGCTATCACCTTAACAACTACTGATTTTTTATTTACTCTTCACAATCAATAAATATGACTTATTGAGCTATGTAGTTCTCGCTTTATTTCTGAGAACATCCAATCTATAGCAGACATTTTTTCCTTATAATATCCTCCTAATTATTAATAAAATGCCTAAATCCTATCATTCTCTCTTTTTTATTTTATTTTATTCATTTATCATACATACACGTCCATAAATAATAATTGTATAGTATAAGTTTTGAACTTACAAAACAAACATGCATATCATCATACAGAACTCCTATATATTACCCCACAACAAACACCTTGATTATTGTGAAATAATTGTTACAAATTATGAAAGAGCATTGTCAAAATAATACTAAATATAGCTAATATCTTATATGTGGTATATTCCCCCCAACCCACCCAGTTAATGACTCCTTGTATCAGTATTATATACTAATTATAGTTCATGAGAGAATGATCTCATATTTGTTTTGTTAACCATAGTCCATCTTCCACCACAGGATTCATAAAGCTGTAGAGTTCCATGTTTTGTACAATCCATGCAAAGTGTCACTCAGTGTCTGTCATATTTATCACAGATTTGTGCTATCATCACCTCAGAGAAGTTTAGAATGTTTTCACTACTCCAAAAGGAAAACCCATATTTCTTTATACCCTCTTTTGTCATTTAGAATTATATATCTTTGTCATTGTTTCAAAAATATTACAATATTACTTTTAACTATAATCCAAAAGTTATATTAGTTGTAATTTCCCAAGTATTGCTATATTCCTAACACTTTGTAAAGGAGGAAAATATTATACGTTACTATTAACCACAATCTTATATTTTACTATAATTTTTACTTTACTATTAACCACAGTCTTCACCCACAACCAAAATTACTGTTATACAATCCCACATTATTCTTTATCTTTCTTTCAACTGAAATATTACATCCACAGACTGCCCCTTTTAGCCACAATCACATTTATAAATCAGCAGCATTAGTTATAATCACTATAATGTATTGCCATCAACTCTATTCATTTCCACACTTTTACAATAAACCTAATTAAAAATTCCACATGCATTAAGCATCAGCTCCTATTTTTCTACCCCCATTCAATTTTCTAGTAACCTACATGCTAGAGTTTACTTCCTTGAGTGTACTTATCATTTAGTTCATATTAGAGAGACTATACAATATTTGTCCTTTTGTGACTGACATAGTTCATGTAACATAATGTCCTCAAAGGTTTATCCGTGTTGTCATATGCCTCTTGATTTCATTTCTTCTTACAGCTGAATAATATTCCACTGTATGTATATAACACATTATGTTTATCCACTCATCAGTTTATGCATACTAGGGTTGTCTCCATGTTTTAGTGATTGTGAATAATGCTGCTGTAAACATTAGTGTGCAAATGTCAGTTTGTGTCCCTGCTTTCAGGTCTTGTGAATATATTCTTAGTAAAAGGATTGCTGAATCATGGCAGTTTTATATTTTGTTTCTTGAGGAACCACCAAACTGTCTTTTACAAAGCCTGCACCATTCTACATTCCCACCAACAGTGAAGGACTGTTCCTATTTCTTCCCACCCTCTCCAGCATTTACAGTTTTCTGTAATATTGGCCATTCTATAAGGTGTGAAATGATATTTTAGTGTAGTTTTAATCAACATTTCCCTAATAGCTAATAATTTTGAACATTTTTCCATGTGTTTTTGGCCATTTCTATTTTCTCTTTGGAGAGTGTTTTTTTTTTCAAGTCTTTGGTTCATTTTTTAAATTGGGTTTCCTGTCTTTTCCTCATTGGGTTGTATGATCTCTTTATATAACATGAATATCAAACCCTTATCAGTTATGTGGTTTCCAAATATTTTCTTGCATTGAGTGTGTTGCTTTTTCATTTTCTTGACAAAATACTTTGAAGCACAAAAGTATTTAAGTTTAAGGAAGTCCCATTTATTTTTTATTCTGTTGCTTGTGCTTTGGGTGTAAAGTTTAATAAACTACCACTTACCAAAAGATCTTGAAGATGTTTTCTTACATTTTCTCCTAGGAGTTTTATTGTTGTAGTTTTATAATAAATCTTTGATACACTTTGAGTTAATTTTGGTATAAGGCACCTAGCAGTTTGATGTAGTTATGAATTTCAAAAATAGATATGGATTATGTGTGTAAACTGGCCTGTTCCTCTGGGCATGATTAAATAATGATTAGGGCTTTGATTGGGTCATGTCAGTAGGGCATTGAGCCCACCCCTTTGTGGGTGGGGTCTCAAAAATAAAAGACATGGCAAAAGACAAAGTTGCAGTATTTGAGTTTGGGTTCTGATGTTGGAGTCTTGAGCTGGAGCCCCAGGAAGTAAGCATACATAGGAGCTTGGCCGTGAAGAAGGAGGGAAGGTCCTGGGAAAAAAGGTGAGTCATTTGCCTGGTAGTCTACAACTGGCGTTGTGGAGAGAACAAGCAGCTGAACCTGAAGAGAATCAAGCCCCTGGAAGAGAGGAATCCTGGAAGCTGGACCCCTCACAGAGTTGGGTGAGGGAAGTAAATTTCGCTTTATGGCCTGGTAATTGTAAGCTTCTACCCCAAATAAATACCCTTTATAAAAACCAACTGATTTCTGGTATTTTGCATCAGTACTCCTTTGGCTGACCAAAACAGAATTTGGTACAAGGATTTGTACTAAACACAGAATTTGGTGGGCAAGTGCTTTTGCAATTACCAAAATGCTGGAATGGTTTTATAAATGGGTAAGGGATAATTTTTGAAGCAATTTTGAAATGCTTGATGAAAGGCCTAGATCACTTTGAAGAGATTTTTGATAGCAATATGGATGCTATAAAGACTTTTTATGATGCTTTAGCCATTTGGCAATTTGATTATTAATTCCAAAAATATAATTGGATCATGCTTGTAAACTGATCTGTTAATCCGGGCATGACTAAATTATGATTAAGGTGTTGACTGGGCCATGTCAGTAGGGCATTGAGCCCCACCCCTTGGTGGGTAGGGAAATCGAATATAAAAGGACAGAGGGAACAATTTTTGAGTAGCAGCTTTGATGTTGGAGATTGAATATTGGAGAGAAGGCCCCAGGAGAAGAGAAGTTAGCCCTTCACCTGACAGTCTACAGCTGACCTTGTGGAGGAAACAGAGCAGCTATGCCCTGAGAGAAAGGCATCCCCAGGAAGAGAGGAACCCAAGAAGCCTGAACCCTGGCAAACGTTGGCAGCTGTCTTACTCCAACATGTGGCAATGGACTTTGGTGAGGGAAGAAACTTAAGCTTTATGGCCTGGTAACTGAGGACTTCTACCCCAAATAAATACCCTTTATAAAGACCAACTTATTTCTGGTATCTGCATTAGCACCCCTTTTGGCTGACTAATACAGATGACTTAGAAGTAAGTGATGAAACTCTTATTGGAACCTGGAGGAAAAGCGATCCATGTTTAAAAATTGCAGAGAAGTTAGCAAGAGAAATTGTGAACTTACAAATACAATAATGCTTAATGTGGAGAATTCCCATAAATCACACCTCAACCAAAACCTTATATTTGGGGGGAACATTTGTTACACATTATGAAAGAACATGCTTAGACTATTACCACTAATTATGGTCCATAGCATACACTTAGTATAGTTTTTTTCCATACACCCTCTATTATTGACACTACATATTTGGGAGGTTTTTGATGACTATTTCAATCTCTTTACTTGTAACTGGTTTTCTGAGATCTCCTTTTCCTTCTTGGGTCAGTATATTTTGTATGTGTGCTTCTAGGAATTTGTTCATTTTGTCTACATTGTCTGGTTGTTCATAGTGTCCCCTTATGATCTCTCTTATTTTTGTGGGGTTTGTCCTAATGGCCCCCTCTCATTTCTGACTTTATTTGTATCTTCTTTTTCCCATTGTCAGTCTAAATAAGGGTTTGCCAATATTTAATCTTTCTAAAGAGCCAAGTTTTGCTAAGATTGTTTGTCTCTATTGCTTTTTGTTTTCAATTTCATTTATTTCTGCTCTAACCTTTTCTAATTCTTTCCTTCTGCATTGTTTGGGATTAGTTTGCTGTTCTTTTTCTATTTTCTGCAGGTGTTCAGTGAGGTCTTTGATTTTAATTCTTTCTTCTTTTTTAATGTAAGCATTACAAACTATAAATTTCCCTCTCAGAACTGCCTTCACTCCCTCCCATAGGTTCTGATATGTTGCATTCTCATTTTCATTCATCTGAAGATATTTACTGAATGCTCTTGCAATGTCTCCTTTAACCTACTGATTGTTTAAGATTGTGTTGTTTAACCTCCATATATTTGTGAGTTTTCCCTTTCTCCACCTGTTGATTATTTCCAGCTTCATTCTCTTATGATCATAAATAGTGCTTTGTGAAATTTCAAACACTTTAAATTTAAGACTTGTTTTGTGACACAATGTATGGTCTATCCTGGAGAAAGATCCCTGAGTGCTTAAGAAGAATGTATATCCTAAGTTTTGGCATGCAATATTCTACATATGTCTGTAAGGTCTACTTCATTTATCATATTATTCAAATTCTTTATTAAAATACCTAATCATAAAACTCCTCTCATATCCTGAAAACATCCAATCTGAAGCAAATTCCTGCTTCCTTAAAAACTTCCCAAATCACTAACACAAGCCCAATCCTGTAATGTCTTTTCTAACACTTTTCTTCCTGAAATGGCTGAAGGTTCTCCATGATGAAAGTTCTCCCTTATTACCATGAGTAATAAACCAACTTGCTCAACCACAAGAATGTTCTCGTTGCCTTTGGCTGGAAGGCATTGACAGTTGTCATCACATTAGTTGTCATTACAAGGCCACTGTACATGCAGAGGTCATAAAAGATGGGCTGGAAAACTGACCCCATGATATAATGTCAATGCAGGTTTTCTGAATAAATTCCCTCACATTGCTGATTTTCTTGCTTTCTTCCTCTTTCTCCTAAAAGCAGATTAATATTTTTGAATAAGAATTCTTGTAGATGGCATCTCTCTCACTTAATTCCAACCATCCTGCTGCTTTAAGGTCAAGTATAACTTGGTTCCTTTCCTCTGCTATCAACCAGTAGTACCTGCTAATTTGACCACAAGGCTTGAGCATGTCACCCTGTGCACTCCATGTGCCACCACCATGGCCCTTAGGCAGATTTTAACCTCAGCATGGCACAAGATTGGAATCCAGGTAGCCAAATTAGCCAATCAACAGCTGGAGTTGGTGCCAGGCTACTTCCCCTCTCCTGTTTCTTGGGAAAGAAAGCTTCTATTTCCAACCTGGGAGTGGGTCTATTAGTGACCTTCCTGATAGTGGAAAGTAATATCGCATATAAAGAAAAAAAAAAGCCCTGCAAAATGGAGGAATCAACTCAGGAATCTTCACAGCATATGGTCAGTTTCCTCATTCTGTTCTTCTCTGGATGTTGCACTACATTCTTCTCAATCATTTCTTTTTAACACTCGTACTTAGAAACTGCCCATCTCCCAATGGTTGTATTCTTCCTTGCTACATTGAGTAATAAAGCTAATTTTTCAGACAAAATTTTCCTAACGGTCTTTGGCTGAAGAGCATTGACAATTTCTTATTTAAAGGACTAGTGGGCAGCATAAATAACATGCACAGATACATGAGACATTTTTTCAGATAGATGGATACTACAAGGGAATAGCCAGTTAAATGCTAGAAATAAGATTTTTTAAAGTACACAAACACAATATTGGAAACAAAGAATTCCTTCAACAGGTTCATCAGTAAAGTCACTATAGCTGAGGAAAAAATGCATGAACTTGAATACAAGCCAAAAAGAATTAAGAAACATAAAGAAAGTTAAAGAAAAATTTAGAGTGGTAAAAGCTATCGATGATTTATGGGACAATATCAAATAATTTAATATAAATGTCATAAAAGTTTTACAACAAGAATAGAGAGGAAATGGACCAGAAGTACTATCTAAGGCCAAGACTTTTCCAAAAATATGTAAAGACTTAAAATCAGAGGGCCATAAATGTCAGTGAAACCCCAGGAAGTGTAAATGAAAAAATCAAATCAAACAACCATAAAATACATGTGGATTCATCAGACTTACTGCTTAAAAAGAAAGATAAGTACACAATTATGAGGGAATTCAGAGGAAAGTAATATCACATGTATATGGAAAATTTAATAATTATAAATAACTTGACATTATAATGATAAAAGAAAGATGAGAATCAAAAGACATATTTAAAATACTGAAAGATAACACACGTTCTTGATTTGAATACCCACTGTAAATAACCTTCCAATATACAAACAAAATAAATCCATTTTAGGAAGATTAATATAGATACACACAGAGAAATAATTATTTTTCAGCAGATTTATGCTTTAAAAATTATCCAGACAGGAATATGATAACAGGACACTAAACATGATAAATATGATAATAATGACAATGAAAATGTAAAAATGAAGATAGATATATCAAATAGACAGTTTTACAATTTTAGTTGCTTAAAGTGAAACTAGGTTGATGAGTATTTGGTTTTAAGCCATATATAAAAGTAAATTTAAGACAAAAATAAAATTTGAAAGAAGAATTGAGTCTCTACTACTTTTCAGTTCTAATGTTATGTTAGGAGGTATGTTATTTTACGTAAGCTAAGATAAAGTAAACATACATATAATTGTCCCTAGGACAATCACTAAAAGAGAGAAAAAACTTATAAACATAAGGATTTAAGGTAAGGATATCAGTAAAGTCACCCACTAATATTAAACAGATTGTAAGAAAATGTTATAAACAACTTTTAGTTGTTAAATTTGATACTTTCTACTAAACATACAATTGCTTGTATACTCACATAAAAAGAAATGGGTAATCTCTTTAGTCCCCTGTTTCTTTTAAAAATTGAGTTTTTCTTTAAAAAATTTCCAAATGTCAAACATTGTGAAATTGTTTTCCAAATGTAAAAATCTCACCTTTCCCTCAAACTTGAATGTGGAAAATATGCTATGTGAAATTTATTCCACCCTGCAGAAGAGGACAGCATCTTACAAGAAAGCAGAGTAACAATATTAAAGAAACATGGGTCCCAGAATTGCCTCAAGGAAAGAGTGACCCACAAAGTTAACTCAGTGAAAGTTTACACTGTTATACTAAAGATAGAGGAGTGGATGTGGCTCAAGTGGTTGAGCATTTACTTCCCATATGGAAGGTCCTGATTTCGGTCTCAGGTGTCTCAAAAAACAGGCAACAAACACATGAAAAAACCAATTCAGGGGAGCAAATGTGGCTTAATGGTTGAGTGCTGGCTTTCCACATTCGATGTCCCAGGTTCAATCCCCAGCACTGATACCTCAAAGAAAAAAAGGCATAATATTTTCCCTTCTGTTGAGCTACTCTGTTTCTGAAGCACTTTCTTACACTAACCAAGCTGTACTTAATAAAAGTTTTCTCCCCAACAAAATCACATTACTTGATAAATCATTCTTTCTATTACACAGTTTTTTCTTTCTGAAAGTAGGCCATACATGTATGTTTGAGAACATTTAGCAGCTATCTCCAAAATTACACTGTCTTCGACTGGCAGCTTTAGTGAAATCTGCAAACAACATACACCTGTCATCCCTGCATTTTTAATACCTTATAATATACAAAAGTAAGATATTATATGTTTTCAACTCTCTTAAGAATAGTATAATTTTGTTGAAAACATATAATATGTTTAAATGGTGATTAAGAATGTGAACTCTAAAGTCTGGGTTCTTATTTGAGCTTGTCCTTTAAACTTGTTTACTGACAATGAACAAGCTATGAAACCTCTCTGTGCCCCAGTTTCAACATCTGTAAAATTCAACTATTCAAAGACATTTTTTAAGGTACTCTTTTAGATTTGGGGATACAGCATTGAAAACAATTGGCAAAAATCTTGTGCTTATTAAGATTTCAATGTGGGGAAAACAGAATAAACAAAAGCATGCTACAAATATACAGAATTTTAGAGAGGAAAAACTGCTATGGAAAAAAATTCAAAATTGATGATGGGGATTGTGTGATTTTAAATAGGGTAGTAAGAGATGGCCTTATGAGGAATAGAAGGAGAAAATACCCATGGAGTTTTACTGGGGAAAGGGAATTTCAGGATGAAGAAAAAAGTACAAATATTCTAGGCAGCATCAGAACTT
The DNA here is from genome assembly GCA_026826555.1 of Tolypeutes matacus. NCBI lineage: Eukaryota > Metazoa > Chordata > Mammalia > Cingulata > Chlamyphoridae > Tolypeutes > Tolypeutes matacus. The sequence continues at coordinate 228,586 of JAKSZT010038590.1, forward strand.
AATGTGAATAGGAAGGGTGAGGAGGTCATTGTGGCCACTCCAACATGGTGTGATAGACAAGGTAAGGATTAGGGGCAAAATCATGTTGTACCTTCAGGACCTGGAAAATGATATTTATTCTTAATATATGGGAAATTTTTTAGTTTTTATGAAGAAAAATGACATGATACAATTTATGTTTTATAAGTATCAATTGTCTCTGCATTGAGATTAGACTAAACGGTAGTAAGTCAGGACAGAGAAAGACAATCTAGAAGGCACTGGCAATAATTAAAGATGGAAATTATGGTTCTTTGAGCCACGATGTCAGCAGAGTAAGTGTTGAGAAATAGTGCCATGCCAAATATATTCTGCACAGAGAATCAATATGATATGCTGATGGACAACATGGGAGTTGTAAGACGTAGAGAAAATTCTGAGATGCTCTTATGCCTTTGCCTAAACAAGTAGGAGGATAGCTTTTCATTACCTGAGATTATATTCCAAATATTGTAAATATCTACCAGACAGTTATCTTACAAAGATAAACTAAGTTAATTATATACCTAAAACAATGAAGATTGTCTCAAACTCAATGGGTGTCCATTAAATATAGTCTCTTTTTTTATCATTATTGTATATTAATTATTTACAAACAAAATCTATTTTTCATATTTTGTCATGGTCTATTCCACTCTTATTTTCTTTATCATTTCATAATTCAACTTTTTCTAATGCATAGAATTTTGGTATACCACCCTGTCTTGGTTTTAATCTTTTTTTGGTTCCCAGAACATTATGTACTCAAGCTAACCCATTCTTATACATGGGAAGCTATTTTATGTGAAACCTTTTGGCTAAATTCAGTCAAGGGATCTTTTGATTAGATCAGTTTCCATTAAGTCACTTAGCTTATGGTCCAGCCCTTGATTAGATTGCTGGATGAAGGGTGGATCTGAATCCTTTTACTGAAGTCTTTTATAAATGAGAGCTTCCATTTGTACCCTGCATTGAGAGAGAGAACTCCAGCATTGCCTACAGCTGCAAAAAGACAGAGAAACCCTGAAAACCTAAGAGGGAGGCTAAAGGCTGGAATCATCAGTGCAACCCAAGCTGAAGAGACTTAAACTGGGGCTGAGCTCTGGGAGAAAGTGAGCTTGGAACTAAAAGCAGAGTCCAGCTGTCATTTTTGCCTTGCTACATAGCAGGACTCCAGGATCTTCCAGCAGCTGACTTTTGATGAAACAGTATCTCTGATGGTGCCTTGATTTAGACATTTTCACAGCCTCAGAAATGTAAGATTTTACCCTAATAAATTCCCATTATAGAAACCAACACATTTCTGGTATTTTTGCAATGGCAGCCTTTAGCAAACTAAAACATGCCATGAACAAAAAGATTGTGTTTTAAAAATATTTCAGACCACATCTTACATAAAATATGATATGCACTGATATAAACAGGGAAACAGAGGGGCAATATAATTACTCTAGAATTTTCACATTTTCCAAAGGTGTTATTGCATTTATATAACAACATAATAAATGAATTCTAGAACATACTCTAAGATGATCAGATACTCTGAGCTTAATTAAAACATAAAAACAATTCCTGAACTTATTGCTTTCTGAAAAAATGAGAGACTCTTTCCAGCATCATCACCCTGAAAAACCAATCTTATACATATATTATATCATGGAAATGTATAAAAATAAAAGTAAGGCCAGCACAGTTGTCAAAAAGACCATGTAATGTAAAGGATATATAAATATAAGAAAAGATGCAATGTATGTAAGAGATAAGAAATTATTATAAATAGTACATTGTTCAAAAATAAATACTCATCAAAGACATAGCTATAAGCTGAGGAAACAAAGAAGAATTGCAATAAATATAGATTCTAGTGAACATAAAGTTCACAGCAAAAATAAATCTCAATACAGTCATTTATATGGGTATTATATATAAGTCAAAATTTTAGTATTAATTCAGGATGTAGAAGAAAATAATGCACATTTTAATTATTTGAACAAATTACTTAACAGTGATGAACTTGTGAGAATAAATTAAATTTTTATTCTTCTAACAGAAGTTGAACTTTATTTTAATCTGACACAAATTATTTAAGAAAATGAAGAAATACAATTCAACAAAGAAAATTTTAATATATATTTAAAAAGACAACAAATATCTTAAAGGGAAAAATATATCTACTAAGCATTGTTTAAATTCAAATATAGGAAAATGAAGAAAACACACTTTCTTAAATATACACTGAATAGTAGAGAAAATTAAAACTGCAATTCTGGATGGCATAGACATTTTTAAGAGAAAATGTTAATAATTTTTCTTACCAAAATTTATGGGATATTACAAATTTGAATTCATTATCAATCCTTATCTTTGCAACTTTTCTCTTTCAAAATTCTTATAAAAAATGAACGAAGAATTTAACTCAAAAATTTATATATTTTTAAAGAATATAACCCAGGTAAATGAACTGATTTTTTAATTCATACCAAAATTTAAGAGAGAAATGTAATTACTGATGCTTGCTGATGCAACAAAGAATGGTAGGGTTGTCATGTGGTTAGCAGGTAGACACAAAAGAGACGTTAACTCCCAGCAGATATTTAGTCTCTTGAATTTATAAAACTTCAGGTCTTAAATCATTGCAAGATTAGATTCCAGATTTAATTCATGTACAAAGAAAATATTCATCTCCCAAAGTTAAATTTCAAAAGAAATACAAAGGTTATCATAATGGGTGGAAAACAAAGCTGCACAGAAGTAGAAAATGACAAAAATTATATATATATGTAGTCTATGCATATAAATATATAAGATTATTCTAGAAGACCATGAGCAGAACTCTCAAGAATGCTTAGTATATTTCCATTTTCTTTACTAATGAAAAATATTTTTGAAATTTTCTTCAATGTTCACATACACATTTTTCAGTAGATTAAATCTCTTATATTTTCTTTTGCTCTAAGGCCAAATATTGAAGTACTGTTTTAGTCTTTTGATCTCTTTATTTATTTATGGATAACATTAACCAAAAGTATTTAATAAAATCCAGTGGTAACTTTTATAACAAATGCAAATGTGTATTCAAACTTTTGCAGGCATGTAAACAGTCTGATGAGCTTCACCTTAATACCAAAACCAGATAAAGATACCATATTATTATGGACCAATATCCTGTGTGAATATTTCATCTATAAAACTAAGAAATGTATGAAATTAATTCAAAATTATATAGGACATACATGAATGTTCCTCAATTAATATCATATTCAGGGTCAAGACTAGGATGCCTACTATTACGAATATTATTCATCATTGGAGTGTCAGGTCTAGCCAGAATAATTAAGCAAGAAAGAGAAATAAAAGGAATCTCATTTTCCTAAGAAAATATAAAACTTCAGTTTTCAGATGACATGATCCTAAATAGATATATTTCTCAAATAGCCACAAAAAAGCTGAGAGCTAATAACTAATTCAGGAAAGTGGAGGGCACAATGTCAATGAAAATAAATCAGTGATGTTTCTACACTTTAGTAATGAAAAATTTTAAGATGAAATAAAAAGTAATATTACATATGGTATTCCATCTTGTAGAACAACTGTAAAAATCAAATAACTAGGATTAATTTTAGCCAAGAGTTTAAAGGACTCATATACTGAAAACTGCTAAACATTGCTTAAAGTACTCAAAATACCCTAAATAAATGGAAGGATATTCCATGTTCATGTATTTGAAAACTAAACATTCTTAAGTTGTCAATTCTATGCAAAGTGATTTATAGATTCAATGAAATAAATATTAACATTCCAACAGGCATCTTAGTAGAAAGAGAAAAGACAATCATCAAATAAGTATGAAATGGTAAAATCCCAAATAGCCAATAGCATCTTGATAAAGAAGTAGAATGATGGAGCACTAACTCTTCCCAATCTTAAAATTTATTGCAAGGTGGACTCACCCTGGACACCTGGTGGAGAGATGATGATGGACAACAGTCATCCCAGGTAATGGAGAGAGTCTGCAGCTGCAGTCAGGATAATCCCATCTATCTTGTCCATGAGATAGAGTGGACATCACCATCTCAGACTCCTCAAGATTGGGGGAAGAGTTATGAACTAGAGTGGACTTACTGGTATTCTGTTATAGACATATTATGATTCATGCAGTGAAAGTAATTACAACATTAATGTGGAGCCAGTGGCCACCAGATGCTTTAGGAAAAGGGAGAGGGAAAAGCAGTTATAATACAGGGGCTTTTTTGGGACATGGGAATTAGCCTGAATGACATTGCAATGACAGATATAGGCCATATTATATCATTATATAACATGCAGAACTGTGTGGAAGAGAGTGTGGTCTTCAATGTGAACTATGGTCCATGCTTAGTGGCAAAGCCCCAAGATATGTATATCTATTGCAGGTGATGTGCCACACTAATGAAGGATGTTTATGTGGAAGGTTGTGGGAGTAGTGGGAGGTGGGGCATATAGGAATCCCTACAATTTTTGTATAACATTTATGTAATCTAAGTATCTGTTAAAAAATAAAATTATTTAAAAAATTTATTGCAAGGGTTCAGTAATCAAAGCAGCGTGACAGTGGCACAAGGACAGATATGGAGACCCATAGCATTGAAATGGGAGTTCAGAAAGAAACCTTCATGTCTATGGTCAATTAATTTTTAGAAGGGTGCCAAATCCACTCAATGGGAAAATAATTTTCTCTTCAACATATGGCTTTGGGAATACTGGATATCTATATGCAAATGAATTAATGTGAATCCTTGCCTCTCACAATATGCAAATTTTAACTCAAAATGGGTTAAATAACTAAATATAAAGAACTAAAATCTTTTGTGGATTAAATTATGTACCCCCTAAATTATATTCTTAATCACAATCCATTATTGTGGGTGTGATTCCATTTTAAAAAGGAAATTTTGAATATGTTTTTAGTTAAGGTGTTGCCAGTTGAGCAAGTTTGGGCTGTAATCTAATAAGTACAGTAATCCTTTATAAGCAGGATGAAATTCAGATCTAGAGAGAAAGCCACAGAAGATGCTGGAATCTAAGGGACCCTGAGTCTAAAGGCGAATAACATCACCATATGCATTTTCATGTGGCAGAAAAGCCAAGGTTTAAGGATCACTAGCACCCATACCTAAACACTACAGTCTTTGGGGAGAAAAAATCATCTTTCTGACACACTGATTTTGGATTTCTGCCTGTGTCAAACCTGTTAACCCATTAATTTGCATTGTTTAAGCCAAGCCATTTAATAGTATTTGCTTTAGCAGCCAGGAAAACAAGACAAACTCCTAGAGAGAAACAAAAGGTAACTTCTATAAGATCTTAAACAATGCTTCCTTAGCCTTTATATCCAAAGCCAGGAACAAAAGAGAAAAAACAAATTAATAAAACTTAATCAAAATTAAAAACTTTTGTGTTTCAAATTACTTTAGCATTAAAGTGTGAAAAATACCCTTCAGAATGATATACAATATTTGGAAATTATGTACCAGATATGGATTTATTATCAAGAACGTATATGTAGTTAACATTTAGTCCAGTAGACAGAGACACACCAATAAGAATTGGGTGTATATTCAGAGAGACAGCTGCTTTCTAGGTTTGTAATGTTTCATTTTTGCATAGTCTCTGTCTACTTGACTAAATGTTAACTCTAAAGAGTGAGAATTTGTCACACTGACAGGATGAAATATATTGATTCAATAATAAAGCTCCTTTTAGATCATACAAAAAAGATTAAATGGGGATGGAGATTTATATGCTTAAAAAAAAAAAAGAACGTATATGTAATCCTACAACTCTACAACACAAAGACAACAACAGAATTAATAATTGGGTAAAGCTTTAATAGATCTTTTTCCAAAGAAAATGTATAAATGGTCAATGAACATATGAAATGATGCACAATACCATTATGGAAATGCAAATTGACAGTGATATACGATTTCATATTCATTAGAAGTCTTTCTATGAAAAATAGCTATTAACAAGTGTTTGAGATGGTGTGGAGAAATGGAAATACATTTTCATTGATGGTGGGAATATAAAATGATGCTGGTATAGCTGCTGTGAAAAACAGTTTGTAGCTTCATCAGAATGTTTGGTATAGAATTACCATATAACCTGGCAATTACGCCTCTTGGGAAATACCCTAAAGACCAGAAATCAAGGATCAAACACATATTTGCAGACCAATGTTCAAAGTTTTATTATTCACACTGCCATAAGATGGAAACAAACTAAATGTTGCTCCCACATGAAAGGATATGCAGAAGGTAGTATTTACAAAAAAATGAATTGTAGTCGACTATAAAAAGGAATGATGTTCTCAAACACGCAACAGCATGCAAGATGTTAGGACCGTCATTTTAAGTGAAATAAGCAAGAACCAAGAGGACAAATATTGTACAATTCATTGATAAGAAATAATTACAGTATGCAAAGTGTTAGATTCAGAAATGAGAATATAAGTTACCAAGAATAGGGAATGGGGAGTTAATGCTTAATTGCTATAGAGTTTCTGTTCAAGTTGATGGAAAAGTTTTGCCATTGGATGGTGATAATGGTGGCACAAAAAGTTGAATATTAACACCATTGATTTCTGTATTTGCAAATAGTTAAAATGAAAAATTTGAGGTTCTATATATGATACCTAATAAAATTTATAAAAAATATAGAACTGTACAACACCACAGTGTACCCTAATATGATCTATGGACTACAGTTAACATTTTATTTATAATAATATTGCTTCCACAATTAGAATGAAAGCTTCACATTGTTGGAAAATGTGAACAATAGAGAAATTGTGTTTTGAGGGAGTATATATTTTCTTTATATTTTTAATGATTTTTCTCTAAATCTACAACTTTCCTATTAAAAATAGCAAATATTATATCATTTAAAAAAATGTAAGAACCCTAAAAATTTCTAATTTCCTTTGCTCCTTGTCATTTTAACTGTTGTTCATGTATATTTTAAATCTATATGTGTTACAATCCTGAAAATAAAATGTTATTATTTTGTGGTGCACATTTGTCTTTTACAAAATTTCAAATATTTCCCATGCCTTGCACTCATCATTTCTTTTTGTAGATTCAATGTTTTCTCTGGTATCATTTTCTATAGGGTATATAAATTCTGTTTGATTTCCTTATAATACAGGAGTTTTGGCTATAAATGTTGTGAGTTTTCATTTATCTTAAATGTCTCCATATCACACTTGATTTTCACATATATTTTCACGAGATATATGTCTTAGTTTCCAGGGAGCTGCCAAGGCATGGTGCCAGAAATTGGTTGGCTTTTAAAATGGGAATTTTATTTAGGGTAAAAGCTTACAGTTCCCAGACAATGGTATGTCCAAATCAAGGCATCATTAGAGATGCTTTCTTACTAAAGTCAGCTACTGGTGATCTCGGTGTCCTGACACATGGTAAATCAGGATGGTGACCAGTCTCTGAAGAGATCCCTGCCTTCCCCTCTGGGCTCATCATCTCACAGAGCCCAGCTGTGGGTGACAAGGCATAGGGCTTGTCTCCTTCCTGGCCTCATCTCTCAGTCTTGGCTACTCTGCTTTCTTTCTAAGTTCAGCCATGGGCTATCAAACATATCATTTGTCTCATCTCCTCAGCCTTGAGCTGCTCCATGGCCCAACCTGTTTGGGTCTACATGCTAAAGCACTGGCTGTTAATAATCCTCCAGTCCACTCATATAAATCAGGATAAAAAATGGCAGAGCTCCTTTTTCCTGTGTGTCTCTCTCAGGGTCTCCATTTATATACAGACTCAGCAAGAGGGCAGAGACTCAACCTGAGTCATGCCTCACTGAGGTAGTCCAATCAAAATGGCCTCACATGAATAGGAATAGATTAGTTAAAAAACATAGTCTTTTTTTTTGGGGGGGGCATTCATAAAAAACTTCACTGTCACAATATAGAATTATTTTTCTTTTTACCTTCTCACACTTTCTACATTTCTTTTCCTTCTGGTGTTATTGTTTCTTTTGGGAAGCCAGCCATGATTGATATGTTCTCTGCTCTCCACTTCCCCAAATCATCCTTTCTTCCTTCCCCATCTTGGCAAGTTATGTGTTCTCCCAGACTCACCCTGGCTGTGTTGAAGTGTTCTTTGTGTCTTCCATTTTATGCAGCTTGATAATGACCTGCTTCTATGTAGGTGGATTTGTTTGCATATAGCATTTATGTTGTTTTGGATGGTCAGAAATTCTTAGATTTGTAAATTGATGTCTTTCTACAAATCTTATAAAATTTCAGCCACAATGTAGGCTCTGTTGTTTATGTAAACCTTTTTTTTTTTTTTTTGTTTTGTTTTGTTTTGTTTTGTTATTGTTGTTGTTTCAGCTTAGCTTCTCAGTTTGGAAAATATTTATTGATCTGGTTTCAAGTTTACTGATACTCTCTTTGATAGCCTCCAAACTTCTGTTGAGTCCTTCTGGAAAATTTTTATTTATCATATATTTTGCTTTTCCTTTCTAGAATTTCTATGTAGTTCATTTTTTTTGGGCTGTAATGTCTCATATATTTCCTCTTTGGATCATCTTTCCTTGAGTCATTTAAGCATATGTTTAAAACTGGCTGTTAATTTAAATTATGTGTTCATCTTGTAATCTGTTTCTACTAACTTTTTTTTTCATTAATGTGACTCATATTTTCATACTTTTAAAATATTATTTAATTTTTTTTTTTTTATAAGGGATGCCTAAGTTGGTTCTGGCTGGCAATAAATTTTGAAACTCCCAGACATTTTGCTATTATTTGTTATGGATGATCTCTTTCATTTTTTCCTTAAACTCAGGGTATGGTATTTACTACAGAATATTGTCCTTACTTCAAACGCATTATTATTTTGGTGTGTGTGTTTTTGTTGCTTGTTTTTTCTAATTTTTATTATTTTCTGTTTTTTTTTTTGCATTAACTTCAAGCATGAGTTAATAGAAGGTATTTATCATACTGACTTCATCATAAATCCAGCTTCTTCCAGCCCTTAGTGAACCCTGGTATGAATGTACTGGTCTCAGCGCTCCAGCAGCCTCTCATGGCCTGTTGAATCTCCATCAGTGCATATGCAGCTTAGTCTTCAGACAAAAGCCCACAGAGAATCCCAGGACTGATATTTGGGCATCTCATTTTTATACCTATTTTATCTATTCCAATTTCTTCAATAGTGGAAACTCCAATCTCTGCCTCTTCAGCAATGCAAGACCTTTATACTTTGCTTAGTCTCTGAATCTCTAAGCCAGTAAGCAGTACAGAAAGGTAGGCTAAACATGAGCCCCTTCTCATGTATTTCCTTTGTCTCATGGATAACTGATATATTATGTGTGTATCCAAAGCCTGAAAACAGTTTCCATCTGTCTTTTGTTCAGGTTTAAAGTTGTTTATGACGGCAGGAGAATTCTTGTACCACTTACAATGTCATGGCAGAAACAAAATATGACAAAATATTTTGAATTTTTTCTAATCTAATTGATGATATGGTTTGAAACAATATTTTCATTTTTAATTCCCAGTACTTTTTACAACTCTCTTTTTCTTTTCCCTTTTTTAAACTTATTAAAGGATGACTATCTTTCTTCTTTTTTTGATAAATATAATCCAGTTTTATTTGCTTTTAAGTCAGTGTTATGCTAGTTTTATTACTTTATTTCTCCAATATTTAGGTTAAATTCATTGTTTTTTATATTTTTGACCAAGAAAAACTTAATGTCATATTTTAATTTTATTTTTAATTTTCAAATGGAAATTAATGTTTAAAACTTTTGAACATTAATTCTAAATGTATTTAATTTTTAGATAATTTAAATTAATTAAAACTTTAAAGATATATTCAAATTTATAGATTAATTATAATAATTTTTATAAATGACTCATTGATGATGGGAAAGAAAGTTTCAAGTCTTGTTCTTCTAATTTCAAATGATCAAATAAATCTATTATATATTATTCAGAGTTTCTGCATTTGTGGGAAGCATTTAAATAGTACATGTGTTTTGATCACTATGCCACTACATTTAATTCATTTATTCAATAATTTTTATTTGACTAACTACAATGTAACAGATACTGTGTACACAATATAACAATCATAAGAGATCTTTGTGCTCTTTGTTTTTATGATCTACCTGGGAGACAATGAAGAAAATATACAGAAAATATACATTTCAGCAATTACAGAAAACAAATTGTCAGAATCTCCTTCCCTGTAGAATGCAGATATTAATAATTGTCTAAGAAGATTGGAATGAATGTTGAAGGACAAATTGTACTATTAATATTTAATCTTTAAAAAAAATTTGAATATAGACCATCTGAATTAAGTTGGCCATGACAGCCACAACTTCATATATTATAGTATTTTGTGAGCTAATCTAAAAGCTTACCTGTTGCCTTATGTATTCTTGGGTTTTGCTAAAAGAATTAATCAAAATATTTATTGGGAAGATACATTTTGATTGAACTTAAATTTTTATGAAATTTAATATTTTCATTCACATTTCTTTCTTAAATACTTAGCAATATTTTGACTTTTGATAGCTTAATAGTTACACATTTTATTGTTTATGGAGCCTAATTTCTTGAAAGCCCATAAGGTTTTCTATTCCCTTCAAACACTTTGGTAGGAATGGTAAGAATTGTTATGAAATAAGAAAAAAGAAATTATTTTCTTCTGATGCATTACTCCTATTTATGCATTGTTAATTGTGGATTCAGGGAACTAACAACTAAATAATTATGCTCTAAATCATAACTAAAGTAGCCATAGGGAACAGTAATTAAATATTACTGTGAAAATGGAAAAAAAAGTCTTTGCACTTAGATTTGAGACAATATTTAAGAGTAAAAAGGCAAGAAAATGAAAGTTAGAAAGAATAAAATAAAAATCTTTCCTTGATAGCCCTATAATTAAATAAATTAAAAGTCATTGAGTTACCTATGTCAAATTCAAAGTTTCATGTATTATCCCTTAGGTAGTACTAGAATGAAAGCTAAGTTTCATTAGTTATTTGATATAGGTATTTTTATATTTTTCATTTCATATTTTATATTTTTCACCCCACAGGAGCAGTCTTTTGACACAGTCTTTAAGTAACATAGCCTTCTGCAAATAATACTCTTGAAAATATTTACATTTTCAATGTTATTCAAGTTTCCCATTTTGCTATATCCACATGGATCCCATCAGTAAGAGGAAAAGCATTTTGAAGTAGAATAATGATGGATGGGAATGGAAGCCCCATCCAAGAGTGCCCTGGTAACATAATGTCAAGATTACTTAGAAGAATTGCCAATATCAGACTAAAACATTTTCATTGAATTTGTGAAAAGAATAAAGGCAGAGGAAAAGAAAAATGCTCAAACAAGGTGTCAAAAGGCATATTTTAGGTTGAAGTCTATTGTGATGGTAGGCTCACATGTCAGCTTAGCCCAATAATGGTGCCTGGTTGTTGGTGAAAAAAGCACTGGCATAAATGTCACTCTAAAATCATTTTGTGGACTTCAATCATCACTAAGTTAATTGCATCTATGGCTGATTATATCTTCAATTAACTGAGAAGATTGCCTTAAGCAATGAGAGACATCTTATTCAATCAGTTGAAGGCTTTAAATGGAGAGTGATGATTTAATCAGTGAGAAGAGAGAATTTCCATCTCTACTTAAGCCAGCCAGCTTTACCTGGGGAATTCTTTTAAAGCACTCATAAGATTTCCCAGTTTGTAACCTGCCCTACGGAATTAGTACACCTGATTCTCCAAAGCTCTAAGAGATAATTTTAGAAACTCTTATAATTTTTAAACATATCTCCACTCATTTCTGTTTCCCTAGAGAAACATGACTTTGTACTGGAATTATTTTTTTAAAAACACAATAAAAATTAGAACCCCAAGCAATCTATTCTAATTATTTGAAATTTTTGAGTGACTCTAACAATATAAGACACAAATTGTTTTTTTTTTTTTAATTAAAAATGTTAATTAATATATTAAGAATTGATTGGGAAAGCTCAATGATTTTCTTATGTAATTTTAAAAGTTGCATGAGGGCGGGGTTGTCATAAATGTTATCTGGAGTGAGGTTGAGATAAAAGTGTTTATGTAGATGTGGCAAAAGAATTGAGAGGAATAACATATTTGCCAGCCAAAGGGGTGCTGATGCAAAATACCAGAAATTTGTTGGCTTTTATAAAATATTTGTTTGGGGTAGAAGTTTACAGTTACCAGGCCATAAAGTATAAGTTACTTTCCTCACCAAGGTCTGTTGCCACATGTTGGAGCAAGAAGTCTGCCGATGTCTGCAAGGGTTCAGGCTTCCTTTTCTTCTTAAGGCTCCCTGGTCACAGCTTCTTCCAATATCAGCTGTAGGCTGGGATAAGTGTCATCTCTTTCCTGGGGCTTGTTTCTCTCTGGGACCAGTTGCTCTGCTCTCTCCACAAGGTCAACTCTAAACTGTCAGGTGAATGGTTCATCTCTCTTCCCAGGGCCTCTGCCATGTCTAATGGAGGTTTCTTTGTTTCCTCACATATCTGCTTCTCTGTGTCTTTACTTCCCAGGCATTTAGCATTAAAATTCCAACCTACATTCTCTGCAGTGCCATTTCTCTGAGAGTCCCCACCCACTAAGGGGTTGGGGACTCAACATCCTACTGACATGGCCCAATCAAAGCCTTAATCATTATTTAATCAAGTAAAAGTAAAACCTCTGAATCCAATATAATCTGATATGTCCAGAGGAACAGACCAGTTTACAAACATAATCCAATATCTATTTTTGGAATTCATAAACAATATCAAGCTTCCACAAATAAAGTAAAATATTTTATCATTATGAAGAAACCAATTTATTATTCTTTAAAAATGATTAGTACTCACAAGAAAAATATCAACACCAAAACACTTCTTGACATCAGTTCAATCATGTACCTGAATATTTACCCTAGATGCCAAAAGAAAAGTTATACTAGGTATGACCAAATCAATATTAGCACATATTCAATGGACTTAGAATTTACAAAGAGAAAGAGTCTGTGATTCTTGATGTATTTAATTATAATGAATAAGTATTTAGAAAATTTTTAGAGCAGTTTACATATATATCACTTTAATAGAAAGTAGAAAACTCCAGATAACTTAGACTCAACATTGAAACAACAAATTTTACAAAAGAGGAGATTAGTAAAGTTATCATTTATTGAGCCCCTGCTACAGGAATCTAATTTTGTGTTCATTGCTTTATTTCACCTTTATCATTAATTTCACATTTAGACATCAGGAAGATGTGAGTCACAGAAATCAGAAATAAATTAGAAGTAAAACAAACAAATCTAGACTAATTCAGAAAGTACCAGAGTGATTAATCACCATAGAAAGCACAGTCAAGGGGAAAAAAAATGAAAGGGCAGATATGAAGAAAAGTTAATTTGAAAATGAGAAAGAGTTATAGTAATTTGAAAGAAACAGAACTAAAATGTAATTTCAAAATACTAAACAGCTTGACTCAAACAAATATAAAATGAGTACATGGTAAAAATTTACTTGCTATTTCCTTAAGAGGAGTATCAGTGGAATGTTAAGACTGGTTCAAAGATCATTTATATAACAAGGATTTATGGAATTTATATTAAAATACACAATAACATGAGGTTTTTCCCTTTGAAATAAGAGCATATTCAAGCTGTGGTACTAGCTCAGGAATTCAGAGGATGGTATCAAGCTAGCACATGAAACTTACAGATTTTGGGTAGAATACAAACTTTGTTGATAATTTGAATTTGAACATCTAACCTTTAAAACCATGAGCCAATAAATTCCTCATGGGTTGGCATTAGTCATAAAAGTCTGGCAAACAAAAAGTTTTTTTTTTTTTGACAGACTGACATGGTATATATTAAGGTTTTGTTACATAAATTGGCTCACAGGTTGACTGTGGAATTGCCAAGTCTTAATTCTGTAGTGCAGACTTTGAGTTGGAAACTCCAAAGAAGTTGAAGTTAAATTTCCCAGTAGAAGCTGGCTTGCTGAAATAGCAGCAGAATTTTTTCTTTCTGTCTTCTGAAATACTCAGTTCTGGCTTTTAAGACCTCCAAATTATTGGATGAAGACATTCCTCATATTGCTGTTGACAATCTCCTTTGTTTATTTTAGATGAAATGAGTTGTAAATTCAATCAACCAATTATAGATGCAAATCCATCTTTGAAATATCTTCAGAGTGACAGTCAGGCAAGAGTAACTTTTCAAACCAACTGGACATCATAATCTACCCAAGATGAAACATAAATTAATTTTCCCAGTCTACTGTTTCTCAATTTGGCATTCCTACACATAGAGTTCAATAACATAGCCCTACTTCTTCCTAACATGATACAACTACCCTGTCCACAATAGATAATGCACTATTTTCTGAGAATAGTGTCCGAGTCCTTGATGATATTCAGTCTTACTCTGAAACTTTAATACTATCACATAAAGTATTTACAATTTATGTTTATGAAAAAGAAGGAAAAAGTGTAAGAGAGGGAATTTTAAAAAGATAGTTGTAGTTGTTTTATACATATACTTACACACACATATGTTACAACCCAGCTTCTGGAAAGCCCAGGTCAGGGTGGCCGCAAGACCAAAGAACACACCTGGTACAGTGATGAGACCTAAGTTTAAGTTTTATTTATTACAATGTATGGACAGGAGAGATTCTCTCTGGTGGAGGTGGTCCAGAGAATGAAGATAGCACACCACAAAGAGGTGGAAAAATGAGAGGCAATGTGTAGTGTCTCACAACAAAGACATTTCTTTACAGAGCTCCTGATAGTGTTAAATACATATGATCGGTAATTTTATTGTAGGAAGAAACTGCACAGCCTGGAGAAAATTACAGACTCTGATACCATCTGAATTATTGCCCTGTGAGGAGGTTTGTTACATTATAACTTGTGTCCTGGAGCAAGCAGGTGGCTGCATATTGCAGGCTGCACTTTCCCTAGGGAGGGGACCCATTGTACCCGATATATATATGTCAGTGTGAGAGTATGAGTAGAG
Source organism: Tolypeutes matacus (assembly GCA_026826555.1). Lineage (NCBI taxonomy): Eukaryota > Metazoa > Chordata > Mammalia > Cingulata > Chlamyphoridae > Tolypeutes > Tolypeutes matacus. The sequence goes on from JAKSZT010038590.1 coordinate 243,677, forward strand.
ATTATATATATATATATTCATATCAAGGTAAGGAAAAATACTCAACCATTACTGCCTTTCTTTCTGCAATTGATCACATGGTCATAATATTTATAACTACCTTCATCCACTACCCATTCCAAGTTTCCTTTAACCTCAGCATGAAATTTAGCTCATTATCATATTTTGCTTGGTGGGTACCCCAAACCTTCATTCCTGAAGGATCTATTATTTGCCCTGACTGGATTGTGTTATTGAAGTATTCCATTGACCTTAATCACAGAGCATGGAAGTACTAAGAAATGTCCTAAATGATTTGCTATATTCCAGACATACTCTACCTTACTCCTATTACTAAACCGATTCCTTTTGCTAGCAGGATCAATCATCCCAACCAGTATAATAAATCCTTTTTAATTACGATTTATTGATTGAGAGGCATGAGGAAATAAAATTGACCAGATGGCCATCTTATATTCTAGTTAAATAGAATTATTGTTGCATTTACTAGTGGAAGTGTTCCTTCCTTTGGAAACCATTAGGCAAGCAGAGCTTAATATCACAGGGAAATTAAATACAAATTTTGTTAGTGAATCACAAAGATAATAGTGATTGGTGCCCTTCCCATTTCCACCCTGTGATTCCTGGCCCCAAGAATCCTGGTTATGGGAGAAACAGCACCATAGAGTACACACTGATTTAGAACAAAGACAGCCCACTGATCAACATTTCCTCAGCCCTCCAAGGCATTGCCACCCTTCTAACATTGTAATGGAGTCTTCACAAAGCCATACCATGTTTCTATCAAAGTGATTGTTTCAACATTATGGAGATCATGATAAGGTCAATTAATCCCCTGAACAGGAGCCAAATGGGCGCACTTAATTTTCAGTGAAGTGATTTCCTGGAGCAGAAGCAATACTTGTGGAATATTATTATGGTGAATAAGGCATTTTAAGGGCCACAAATGGTAGTTTTGGCAGAAGCCTAATGTGCTTTGAAAGCAATTACGTATTTAGGAAAATTATCTTTTGCAGTATGTACAAAATGCTGTCCTTTCCATAATAAAACTCATCCAATGTAATCAATCTGCCACCATGTACTAGGGTGATCACTCTGTGGAACGGACACATCAGGCACTGAGTGTTGGTCTCTGCTACTGACAGATTGAACACTCATTTGTGTCTTTAGTCAGTTCAGCCTTGATGAATGGAAGTCCATGTTGCTGAGCTTATGCATAAACTCCATCTCTACTAATATGGACTCTTTGTTCATGAATGCTTGGTCAATGACAGGAGTTGCTGAAAAAAGAGGCTGACTGTTATCCACAGAACTGGTCACTCTATATATTGATTATAAAGTTCTCCTGTGCTAAATACACCATCTCATAGCATTCATTTCAGAAACAAATATCTTCATGTTTTTCATCCATTGAGTCATACACATACATCTTCCCAAGACCATTTAGACACCATTTTTCAAATGATGTTCCTTCAAAATCTGAAGCACACAGTGAAAACATTGTCCACAGCCCATGGATGTGTATAAAAATGCACATCTAGGCATTTTTCTTCCAAGCAAAATGAACAAGCAGGTACACTGCTTGAGGTTCTGCACACTGGAAGAATTGCCCTTCACATAGTACATCATGGATGTCTTAGAAAAGGGCTGTAGTTTTCTAGCTGTGTGCTTTTGGGTGGTGTCTGTATATTGTGCAAAACCGTCTGTAAATAAGGTGCAAGTTTTCTTTTAAAGATCTCCCAAAAGCCATAGCTCTGGGCTGGGAGAGAGAAGGCAAGGTGGCATGGGTGGTTTCCATGGGCATTGAGCCACTTCTTCAGTTAACTTACTTGTGCCTTTGGTGTCTGCTACAGCCCAGGCTCATATAAACCACTTCCACTTGATGATGGAGTGCTGCAGTGCAAGCCCAACTTAATGGCTTGGTGTGTTGGACAATACCCATTTCATGGCAGGGAGCTCAGGTCTCACAGTAAGTACGTGGCCTGGGGTTAAGCATTTAGTTTCTAATAAGTCCCAGAGGCAGGTCAAATTTCTTTCTCAAAAGAAGATTATCTGCAGAGGATACAAGTGTTGCTCCAACATCCCACATGTCTGTGCTGTGTTTCTCATATAGAGGTTTGAGAAAGGCCAAATCAGCATTTCTATTTGCCACTGACACTTTACACAACATTTGATATCCTGGATCATTATAGCCCAAGTGGCAAAGCAGCTTGCATGACAGTCTGGACCTATTAAAGAGACTCATTTTATTTCAGTCCACACTCAAAATTAGCACCATTTAGGTTACTTGGTAAATGGGCCAGAATAGCACACTCAGATGAGAAAAAAGTTAGTTCCAAAATACTTGGAGGCCAATGAGGCATTGTGCCTCTTTTATGGTTGGAAGAGCAGCCAGATACAACAGCCTATTCTTCACCTTAACAGGCATAATTTGACATTGTCTCATCAACTGTGTGCCTAGAAATTTCACTGAGGTGAAGGTTCCCTGAATTTTTTTTTGTATTTATTACCCTTACATTAATATGCAAATATGTTGCCAGTAAGTCTAGAGTAGTTGCTACTTCTGGCTCATTAGGTCCAAACACCATATTATCAATTTAATAGACCAGCTTGATATATTCCAGAAAGGTATCAAGGTACCTGCAGACTAGATTATATTGACCTGAAGATTTGTTATACCCTGGGGAAGGAGATGAAGAGGTTTTGTTGGGCTTGCCAGCTTAAAGAAAATTAATAAGTTCTAAATAAATTAAAAAGTATTTTCCAAATCAATGGTGACATACCATGTACCTGGGGATGTGTTAATTTATTCAAGACATGATAGCATAGCATGAAACGGCAGCTGCAATTAGGTCTACTTTATGGTAATTCACTGTCATCCTCCAAGATCAATCTATTTTCTTCACAGGAAATAGGAGAGATGTATGGGGATGTGATGAAATCATCACAAGTGTAATCTTTTTTTTTTTTTTTTTGACTTTAATAAATGGTATATATTTGGGTAAATTTTTACAGATACAAGGCCCTAAAGAGTCAAACTCTAGGTACCATAAGAGGTACTACCTAAACCAAAGTCAGTTGCCCCATGTTGAAGCAAGATGGTAGGCGATGCCTTTGATGGTTTAGCATTCCTATTTCCTCTTAAGGCTCCATGGTCCCAGCTCTTTCTGATCTCAGCTGTAGGCTGAAGGGCTCATTTCTTTCCAGGCTCAGCTGCTCTGGCATCTTCACAAGATCAGCTGTAAACTATCAGGTGAATGGATCATCTCCCTTCCCGGGGCCACAGCATACTCTTCCAAGTTTATGTATCATATCCTGTGTATCTTTTTCCCCATCTTCTTGATTGTGTGTCCATTTATATAGCCCACAAATAATGGAGTGGGGACCCAAACTGCATCACCCTAATGACGTGGTCAAATCGAAGCACTAATCTTTTTTTAAAGGATTTATTTATTTATTTCTCCCCCTTCCCTTTGTTTTTTATTTTTTATTTATTTTTTAATTTTATTTTTTTAATATTTTAAAAGATGCTTATATTACATAAATGTTACAAAAAAATTACAGGGTTTCCCATGTTCCCCACCTCCCACACCTCCCACAACCTCCCACATAAACATCTTTCATTAGTGTGGCACGTCACCTACAATGGATATACACATCCTGAGGCTTTGCCACTAAGCATGGACCATAACTCGCATTGTAGACCACACTCTCTCCCACACAGTTCCGCATGTTATATGCTGATGTAAAATAGCCTATATCTGTCATTGTAATGTCACTCAGGATAATTCCCAAGTCCAGAAAAACCCCTGTATTACAACTGCTTTTCCCTCTTCCTGCCCTGAAAGCATCCAGTGGCCACTGGCTCCACATCAATGTTGTAATTTCTTCCATTACTTGAATCACAATATGTCAACAACAGAATACCAGTAAGTCCACTCTAGTCCATAGCTCTTCCACCAATCCTGAGGAGTCTGGGATGGTGATGTCCACTACACCTCCACGTGAGAGGGGACTTATATCCCATGGATAAGATGGATGGGATTATCCTTTGTGCAGCTGCAAACTCTCTCCAGTCCCTGAGATGGGCATTGTCCATCATCATCTCCTCGCCTGGTGTCTTGGGTGAGTTGATTGGGCTGTAGGGTAGGAGTTGTAGTTCCACCATAATTCCAGGCACAGCTGGTACATGGGCAGGCCAAAGCCTCCAGTCTCTGGAAGTACACCTACAAACTCCAGTATGACATATAGTTATGAACAGAAGGGACTGATGGGCTATGTTCAGGGAGGACTTATTTGAGTCCAACTCTGTCACTCTCAGGAGCACATGACACCCCCTTGTCTTGATTCATTGGATGACAAGATTCATAGTTACATGAAACAAGAGGTCTTGACATGCTGATTGTCCTCCCATATTAGGATCCACCCTTGCTAATAAGAGACTCCCACCTGTCTGATTCTGGGCGAATCAGTCCTCCCAAAAATTGGGGTCCATCTTCTTCCCACTCACCGTGTGGTTCTCCACCCACCAACACAACACATTAGGACAGAATGAACACTCACACACTCCCAAGAAGCCTACTCCAGATGTGCCCCATCCTGAATGCCCCACCAACAAACACCCTAAACCAGTGACACTCCCTTGACATATTGCCATAAAAGCATTCCCACCCCTGTACTTTCAACCTCATACACACAAATCCCAAGTGTTCACCTGGTCCCTCTCCTATCTCTCCCTGGTTATACTAACCTGCCCTTCCTAATCTACCCACCTGCCGACCCTGCACCACCAAACCCAGTAATATCAATACCTACCTGTCATACCCTTCAATATGCAACTATACTCTTTCACTTTACCATAGTTTATGTCCATATGGTGATGGCTAACAACTTTCTCTTCTCTTTCTCTCTCTTGTTAACCTATCTTTCAGACAATGGTTCTCGGAGACTGCTCACTTTCTTCCATTCATATCAGTGAGGTCATGTATTGTTCATTCTTAAATATCTGGCTTGCTTCACTCAACATAAGGTCTTCAAGATTCATCTATGTTATTCTGTGTGTTAGCACTTTGTTCCTTCTTACAGCTGAGTAATAGTCCATTGTATGTATGTACCACATTTTGTTTATCCATTCCTCTGTTGATGGGCACCAGGGCTGATTCCAAATTTTGGCAATAGTGAACAATGCTGCTATGAACATTGCTATGCATATATCTTTTCGTGTCTTTGCTTTCAATTCTTCTGTGTATATACCCAGCAGTGGAACCAGTGGATCATACAGAAGATCTATTATTAGTTTTCTGAGGAACTGCCAAACTGTCCTTCACAGTGGCTGGACCATTCTATAAACTCACCAGCAGTGGGTGAGGGTTCCCATTCCTCCACATCCTCTCTAACACTTATAGTCTACTGTTTTTTTTAATAGCCACCATTCTAATGGGTGTAAGGATACCTCATTGTAGTTTTGATTTGCATTTCCCTAATAGCTAGCAATGTCGAGCATGTTTTCATGTGCTTTTTAGTCATTTTTGTTTCTTCCTTGGAGAAACATTTCACATTTTTAAAATGGGTTGTTTGCCTTTTTATTTTCAAGGTGTAGGATTTCTTTATATATGCAGGATATTAGGCTTATATCAGATATATGGTTGCAAAATATTTTCTCGCATTGGATAAGCTGCCATTTTATTTTCTTGATAATAACCTTTGAGGTGCAGAAGTTTTTAATTTTAAGGAGATCTCATTTATCTTTTTTTTTCTTTTGCTGCTCGTGCTTTGCATGTGAAGTTCATGAAAACATTTCCTATTACAAAGTCCTGTAGATGCTTCCCTACATTATCTTCCAAGGTATTTATGGTTTTGGCTCTTATATTTAGATCTTTGGTCCATCTTGAGTTGATTTTTGCAAAAGGTGTGAGATGGTGTTCCTCCCATTCTTTTGGATATAGATATCCAGTTCTCCAAGCACCACTTGTTGAAGAGGCCATTCTCTCCCACCTGAGTGGACTTGGTGGCCTTGTCGAATATTCTGCCATTTATTTATGTCTTCTTTGATTTCCTTTAACAGGGTTGTGTAGTTTCTGTATATAAGTCCTTTGCATCTTTAGTTAAATTTATTCCTAGGTATTTGATTCTTTTAGTTACTATTGTAAATGGTATTTTTTCTTGATTTCCTCCTCAGATTGCTCATTATTGGTGTACAGAAATGCTACTGATTTTTGAGCATTGATCTTATAGCCTGCAACATTACTGAACTCCTTTATAAGTTCAAGAAGTTTTCTTGGAAATTTCTCAGGGCTTTCTACATATAGGATCATGTCGTCTGCAAATAATGAAATTTTTACATCTTCTTTTCCAGTTTTGATGACTTTTATATCTTTTCTTGCCTCAGTGCTCGAGCAAGTACTTCTAAGACAATGTTAAATGGGAGTGGTGATAGTGGGCATCCCTATCTTGTTCCCGATCACAGAGGGAAGGCTTTTAGGATTTCAACATTGAAGATGATGTTAGCTTTGGGTTTTTCATATATACCTTTATCATGTTCAGAAAGTTTCCTTTTATTCCTATCTTTTGTAGGGCTTTTATCAGGAAAGGATGCTGTATTTTGTCGAACGCTTTTTCTCCATCTATAGAGAGGATCAGGTGATTTCTTTTCTTTCAATCTGTTTATGTGTTGTATTACATTGATTGATTTTCTTACATTGAACCATCTTTGCATACCCGGGATGACACTCACTAGGTCATGGTGTATAATTCTTTTGAAATATTGTTGAAAGCGATTAGCAAGTATTTTGTTGAGGATTTTAGCATCTAGGTTCATTAAAGAAACTGGTCTGTAATTTTCCTTTCTTGTAGTATCTTTGTTTGGCTTTGGTATTAGTGTAATGTTTGCATCGAAGAATGAGTTAGGCAATACTCCTTCTACTTCTGTTTTTTGTAAGAGCTTAAGCAGGATTGATGTTAGCTCTTTCCAGAATGTTTGGTTGAATTCAGCTATGAAGCCTTTGGTCCTGGGCTCTTCTTAGTTGGAAGGTTTTCAATGACTGAGTGTATCTCTTTACTTGTAAGTAGACTTTTGAGTTCATGAATTTCTTCTTTCATCAATGTAGGCTGTTTGTGAGTTTCTAGAAATTTTTCTATTTCCTCTAAATTATCATTCTTATTGGCATATAATTTTTTAAAGTATCCTCTTATTTCTGGGGTCAGTACTGATATCTGACTGCTCTTTCCTTATTTTGTGTATTTGCATCTGTTCTCTCTTTTTGTTTGTTAGTCTGGCTAAGGGTTTGTCAATTTTATTGATCTTCTCGAAGAACCAGCTTTTGGTTTTGTTTATTTTTTTCTAGTGCATTCGTATTCTCTATTGGATTTAGTTCTGCTCTAATTTTTATTATTCCTTTTTTCTACTTCCTTTAGGTTTAGTTTGTTGTTGTTTTTCCAGTTCCTCCAGGTGTGCAGTTAGGTCTTCAATTTTAGCTCTTTCTTCTTTTTTTAATACTGTACTTATGGCTATGAACTTCCCTCTCAGGAAAACATTGGCTGCATCCCATAGGTTTTGATATGCTGTGTTTTCATTTTCATTAGTTTAAAGGTCACTACTGATTTCTTTTGAGATTTCCTCCTTGACCCACTGTTTGTCTAAGAGTGTGCTATTTAACGTCCATGTCTTTGTGCCTAATCTGTTTCTCTGGTCCTTATAATTTCCAATTTCATTCCGTTGTGGTCAGAGAAATTTCTTTGTATAATCTTAATCTTTCTAAATTCACAGGGAGTTTTTTTTGTGGTCTAGCATGTGGTCTATCTTAGAGTATGATCCATCTGCACTCAAAAAGAATGTAAATCCTGCTGTATTTGGGTGTAGTGTTCCGTATATGTCTATTAAGTCTAGGTCCTCTAACGTATAATTCAGAGTCTTTGTTTCTTTATTAATTCTCTGTCTTGATGTTCTGTCAAATCAGGATAATGGTATATTAAAGTCCCCCACTATAATTGTAGAGGTATGGATGTATCCATTTAGGTTTTCCAGAGTTAGCCTCATGTATTTTGGGGTACCCCGAGGTTTTTTCCAGTGTCTTCTTAATATCCTTAATCTCTTCCTTTACTTCATTAACTTGGTCCAAGATATTTGTTTGGAAAGATTAGCTTAGTTGTTCAATGTTCTGCATCTCTTCCTGGTTTTTAGTTTGTTCATTGGACTGGTCCATGTCTTCTTGTTTCTCAGTGTCGTTTGTTATTTTTTGTTGCCCTCTAGTCATCATTTTATCTGGATGGGTTTATTCAGTTGATTAGCTTCTCTTTCTGCTCTAGAGTTTTATTTAGCTGCTGGTTCTGTGTGTGTGTTAAGTTTTCTCTTTGCTACCTTATCCTTCTTATTTTATTTCTTTGTTTCTTTCTATTTTCCCTTGAAGGCAAAAGATTAGGGCCAGAGGAATCAAAAGATGTGAGAAAGGAAGAAGGATAATAGTAATATTTATTAAATTTAGAAGAGGGACCATATAAGACTTAGTAAAATGAAAATTTATCTCATGTGGGCAGTGTAGAGTAATAGGAAAAAAAGTGGAGTATCTACAATATACTTGTAAACCTAATAGAAGAAAATATATGCAGTGATTTATAAGGCTGGGTTGATGAGGAGAGAAAGGATGAATAAAGAAAGGGCTGAAGGGAAAAAGTTAATAATAATAATAATAAAGAAGAAAACAGAATATATAGAATAGAAATTTACACCCTTGAAGTTGTGGCCTAATGAAAAAAGATGGTATATAAGAACCACAACAGAAAGCAGAAGGTAGAAAGATGAAGGAATGAAAAGTGATAGTGTTGGGAGACAAAATCAATATAGACAGAATGGGAAATTATGGAAGAGGAAGCACAACAAAGAAGAGACAAGCTAGCAGCACCTAATTTAAAAAAAAAAAACAAGAAAAAAGGAAAAAAGAAGGGGTGGAGGAAAGAGGAAAGAAAAGCAAGAGACAGCAAATAAACAAAGAAAAACCAAACAATCACACAAGCGAGCAGTCAATCAAAGCTAAGGAAGAACAGTGTTCCTTCTTGGGCACCTGTGGCACCTCTCAGCCTGCTTGCGTTCATCAATCAATTGCCCTGCAAGGTTCTATTTGCAGGTTTTAAGGCAGATTTTAGCAATTAAACTAAGTAAAAAAAAATTTTTTTTTAATGACAGCCTTCTTCTTTTTTTTTTTTTGGAGAAATAAGTGACCCAAAAGAAGGTCTCTTCTCCACCACCCCCTTCAACAAGGGTACCTTAAATATGCTCGTGGAAACTAATCAAGCACTTCCCACTTCCTGGCCTCCCCATGGGAGCTGAAGCTCTGATGCTTGTGAGTGCAGAAAGATAAAATTGGCTGACTCTGCCAATTCCAGAGCCAAGCCTCAGTATCATTGGGCTGTTAAGTAAATCAGGCTTCCTCAGCAGATTTGCCTCTCCCCTCATCCTTGTGCTACTTCAAGCTGGTTTATTTGTTCCCCAAAGCTGTGAGGGGGTCCAGGCAACCAAACCCACAGAAAGGAAACCCTTCTCCACCATCTGTCAGAACCCTTCCACTCTTGGAGAATGCTCCCTCTCACCAGATTACCAGTGGGAGTCTGGGCATATCCCTGGGAAGCTAGGTAGATCAACCTTCCCCAGCAGATTTGCCACTTCCATCAGCCTGGTGTTGCTTCTAACCAGCTATTTTGTTCCCCAAAGCTGCAAGGGATTCCAGGTAGCCAAATCCACAGAAAGGAAACCTGTTTCAACCTTCCACCAGAACCCTCCCTCTCTGGGAGAATGCTCCCTCTCACCAGGTTGCCGTTGGGAGTGGCGACTCATCCCAGCCTTTTTCCCTGAGCATGGGGCTCAGCCATCTGTGTTGACTACCACAGCCAGGGGAAAAATCTTTCACTAATCTTTCCTGAGCAATCCACCTCACCATCCGGTTCTCGCTCCATGCGCCCCCTGCACAGACCTCTCAGGCAGGATCCTGTCCCAAATCAGCTGTCCTCTGAGAGTGAGTTAGTAAGAGCCCTCCTAAACTGAGGCTATCTTGCCCCTCCCACATATTCTTCAAGCTTTTGATGTGGCACTAATCTTCAGTATATATGTGTGAGTCTATTTCTGAACTCTTTATACAGTTTCATTGATCAAGGCATCTATCTTTTCAACAATACCACATTCTTATTTTAACTTTTTGATAAATCCTAAAATCAGATTATATGATACCTCTAACTTTATTCTACTTTCTCAAATTTGTAAAATCATAATGTCAATTTCTGCAAAAATATGCTTGCTTATATTTTAATTTTGTTGCATTAAATGTACAGAATAATTTGGAATTGTATCTAATTAAAAGATCACTTGCTCCCAAATGGTTTCATACCAATATCCTGGCATAGTTGGCAGTTTTTTCAGAGCAGACTATGAGCCTCTATTGAGGAATTCATGGGGGAAATCCTGGGCTGGTCTTCTATCCCTCTATGGGGAGGGGTGCCCAATTGCTTGATTGTTGCAGACATCTGCATGAATATTGGGACTCCCTGAAAATGCTGGAAGGGATATAGTGTATCATCCAAGGATAAAATATTATGAAGCTTAACAAAGATACTAAGCATGCTAATGCAGCAATTAGCTGTTATGGGCTAGCTACAGCAGACTGCCTTGAAAAAGACAGTGAAACCCCCAGATTGAAATAAGATCATGGCTAGGGTATGGTTCTATAGAGAAGAATCTTGTATCTTAATTTGGCCAGGATGGCTACTAAAATCAGCAGCTGAGCCAGCAAAATTTCTACTCCCAGAAATGCCACCAGGAATAGATAAAGAATTTTTATGCACTCTTACCACATTCCCCAGGTCAGATTTATATGACCAGGAAAGATATATCACACTCTACAGAGGAGACCCAAAAGAAGATAGAAAGCTTAATTGCTCCAACTGGTAATTGACGTTTATAAGGAATAAGTGAATTAGTGCAGGAATTATGGAAAAGTCTCTCAGCTTTCCTTAAAGGACAAATTGAGAAAAGCCAGTGCTTCAAAAGGCAAAGGACACTCTTGGAAACTCTAGTGGACAAAGGTCAATTAGAGCAGGGTTAGAACAAAAGGATAGATTCCTTTACCCACCCTTCAAAGGGTGGGAGATATTCTTAAGAAATTAGAAAGCCCCAAGAACAATAGGGCAGAAACCTACAAAAACCTGGAATGAAAGGTCCCTGAGGGAGGGGAGGCTTACATCTGAATTAAAACCAAAATATTTAAAGCATAGCCTCCTGAATATACATATCCCTTGCTGTAAGCTATAAATCTATTAACCAAAGAATTCCCAGATAACTTTTTCTCCATTTTTTAATATAAAAGTTTTTCCTAGGGAAGCGGCTGTGGCTCAATCAGTAGGGCTCCCGTTTACCATATGGGAGGCCCCGGTTCGGTTCCTGGGGCTTCCTGGTGAAGGCAAGCCTGCCCGCACAGCGTGATTAGCTGACCCAGTGAGCACAAGCAGCAAGGGGGGGATAAATGAATAAATAAATAAAATCTTAAAAAAATAAATAAATAAATAAAAAGTTTTTCCAAGAACAAGCTTGCATACTGCAGGCAACACTGATCCCAGAGATCTTAAAATGTCTAAAAACTAGAAGTGTGGAATGATGGAAAATCCATGCACAAACCATAACAAAAGAGTGAGAGTTATGAGTCAAATTAGTGTGTTTTATGTTTCTTTTTTGCATGTCTTACTTTCTATTCATGTCTGCTTGTTCAATGCATATCTTAATACCTCCAGATGGTAATATAGTAATATCAATTTAACAGATAAAAATTCTTAAGAGTGCTTTATTCAAATATCTAACAATTTAAATAAGTGCATACACACACACACACACACACGTAAATGAGTACATCTGGAGTACCAAATTGAAAAAAGCTGAGCTTCTGGTGCTCTTTTATACATTATCTAAATAAGACATTGGCCAATTAGTTTTTTTAGGATGAAGAGGTCATATATAAATATAAATAGATAAATTATTGAGAATTATTGGAAGAAGGAAAGAAGTTTCTTGACTCACCCTGTCCTCCAGGGACCTTTCCTATACTTGAATGAATTCAAATCTCTCATCAAAACTGGTTGAGGGAGCTATGGGGGAAGGTCTAAGTGTGGTAAGATGTGAAAATGTGCATTGTTTTAATTTGCCAAAGTGCTGCCAATGCAAACTACCAAAAATGTGTTGGCTTTTGTAAAGGGTACTTATATAGGATAAAGGCTTACAGCTCCAAGGCCATGAAATGTCCAAATCTAATCACCACAGAGATGTTTTCTCACTAAAGTCAGCTACTGTTGATCCCAGTGTGATCACATCTGGTGAAGCAAGATGACTGCCAATCTCTGCGAGACTTTACCCTTCCCCTCCAGGCTCACATCTCTTTCTTAGCTGCTCCATGGGCCCAGCCTCTTGGGGCTTTGTGCTTAAACAATCCTGTAGTCATCTTTCTCCTGGCATAGGTCTTATGCCTTAGGGCTTATATCCTTGCCACTCAGCTGTGGGAAAACCTGAAGTCTTTTCTCTCAATGGTAGTTCCAATTTTTCCTCCTCTGTCCTTTTTTATCAGATCCAGTAAAGAGGCAGGGACTCAACCTGAGTTATGCCTTATTGATGTGGTAGAATCAAAAACCTAAAATCAATCTTAACAAGTAATCAAAATTCCCACAACTGAATTTAATACAAACAAAGGGTATCACACCAAGAGGATACTATCTGGTGAGAGTAAATAGTAATTCAGTTGTCAAGTTTCAGTAAGTAAAGAAAAAGTCCTTGAAAGCCTTGAAAATATTTTCTAAATTATGATTTAAACAAGCTAAACAAGTATAATATATATTTGAGAGCCTGATAATATGCTTTGACATTGCTCAAAATATTAGAATAGTATAAAAAAAATTTTGCCTCTTATGGAGGAAGGGAAAACACATTTCTCAAATAAAATATAATTGTTTCTATTTTATTCAACTTGGGTGTAATCTCCTTAGGGTTATATGGATATTAATAAAATAATTTAACATTATATTTATTAGATCTTTAAGATAATGAAAAGTGTAAGTTTCTATTTAATGGAAGTAAGTTAAAAAAGAGACTGTAGATCAATCCTAAAGTAAAATGACTAGTTTTCATAGAACAAAATGAGGAATGTAAGATGAAAATTAAGTGGATATAGAAAGAAAGAAAAGGTTTGTGGAAGTGAAATATATTTGTCATACTTAATGCTGACTAAAATTTGATAAACTTGTTTAAGGGATAGTATTTTTATCATAAGATAAAATAGCACATTTTTCATGAGAGTGGGAATATGTAGGACAAAACATTAATGGAAATGAAAAGGTATAGAGGGCTTGTGAAAGTAAATTTTGTTTGAGGACAAATTTAATAAGCTTATTTAGAGGTAAATTTGTATGAGGTGAAGTAACTAGTCTATGTGGTTATGGATTATTTTGGGACATTTGTAAAAGCATTTTCTTTTTTTTAAATATATTTTTTATTTATTTTTAAAAGATACTTAGATTGCATGAAATGTTACATAAAAAACTAGGGATTCCCGTATGCACCACTTCTCACACCTCCCACTTTTCCCCACATTAACAACTTCTTTCATTAGTGTGGTACATTCATTGCAATTGATGAACGCATTCTGGAGCATTACCACTAAGCATAGATTATAATTTACATTGTAGTTTACACTCTTTCTCACTCAATTCTGTAGTTATGGCAGGATATATAATGGTTTGTATCTGTCATTGCAAAGTCATTCAGGACAAATTCAAGTCCTGAAAATGCCCCCATATTACAACTCTTTTTCCCCCTCTCTGACTTCAACACCTCCAGTGCCCACTGCCTCCACTTCAATTACATAATGTCTTCCATTGCTAGAATCTCAATAAGTCTATAGTAGAATACCAGTAAATCTACTCTAGTCCATATTTTATTCCCCAATTCTGAGAATTCTGGGATGGTGATGCTCTACTCCACCACTAATTGAAAGGGGGTTTTGATCTCATATGGCTGACAGATGGACTCTCTTGTTTGCAGTTGTAGACTCTCTCAGTTCCTAGTTATGGTGGTTGTCCATCCTCACCTCCTTGTTAGTTGTCCTGGGTGAGTCCAATGAACTGGAGAGTAGGTGTTGCAACACTGCTGAAACTCAGAGCCCAGCTGGCACATGGACAGCCCAGAGATTCAAGTCTCTTGGACATAAACCTACCAACTCCAGCACCAACCATAGGCTTGAATAGAAGGGACAGAAGAGGCATGCGTAGAGCAGTCACAACTGTTCAACTCTGTCACATTCAGGAGCACCAACTCCAAAGTAGGGCCCACTGACAAGGCACCAAACTCTAGAGCAGTCTGCCATGACTGTAGGACCTGGATGTCCCCAGAACCCTCAAGGGCCCCACTATTTGAGGTTGTATGTGCTTTGGCAGTCTATGAGATCCTGCTGAGATATGCATAAGTGTTGCCTCTCTGATAACTTCCCGGCTCACTTTGAAGTCTCTTAGTCATATAAACTCAATTGTCTTTACCTTTTCCCCCTTTTATTGAAGGGCTTTTTCAAGCTGCATTACCAGCCAGTGTTTGGTAATAATCCCTCGCTGCCAGGGAGGGTCATCACTGGGAGTCATATCTCTTGTTTAGGGGAAGGTAATGCATTTATATGCTGAGTTTGGCTTAAAGGGAGGCCACATTTGAGCAACATGGAGTCCCTCAGGAAGTAACTCTTAGGCACCCTACAACACTATGCTAAGTTAAAGCATTTTCTAAACTGAAGGATTTCAGTGTAAATGGTTGATTTCAGGAAGCCATTATTAAGTAGCAGAGAAACTTGTCAGACACTGCCTCAATCTTTTAAAAATGAATACTAAATCCAGTATCTGCTACCTATTTCAGACACTTATTATTTGCAGATATCAATGTTGCATTTACCACTCTTAATGAAATTGTTTTTTTAAGAATAACCCTCATTGGTTGAAAGTTAATGTACTCTTACCGTGCACATATTAATGTTCTAATAGGCATGTGAAAATATTAAGGTGATGTTAGAGGGAAGGTGGTCTTGATTACATTGGAAATCTAAGGTTTTAATAAAATAATTGGGAAAACAGTTATGTTTTTCCTGTTCTGCTGAAGTTTATACATTATTACTGAATATCTTACAGTGAACAGGGTGGAAGCTGTTCATTTCATCTGAATTAAAAGACTTTCAAAAATCTTAAAACTATACAGTTAGTTTCATTTCATATATTATGGGTTACATGAGAAGTGTTTGGGAACTATTTCAAATTGAAGACATTTCTTAATCTTCTGCTTGTTAAATCTGGGTAAGCAAAATATTACTTATATGCTATTTCGTTATTTAAAGATTGTATAAAGTTCTTAGACTTAACTTCTCACTATCAATATTCTTCCTAATACTGATCTGCATAGTGGTATTGTTGGTGATAATTTTAGTTATTGTTAGAAGACTGTAATATGTTACAAAAACAACCAAAATCCCTTAGTTTTTACACTGTTCTGCACTGATATTTCTGTAAAAGAGCATGCAGTCAGGTCATCTTCAACAAAGGGGGATACTAAAGGATATACAAGGCAAGCATATAAACTATGTTTTACATGTTGATTAATATAATTTTGGTAAAAGTGTAAAAGGAAAATGGTACAAAACTTTTACTATATTCTGTAGTAAATGATTTTTAAAAGCAGCTTTCTTTAAAACACTCATAAGGAATGAAGGGTCTTGATTGTAAGCTCTTGTTGTTGTAGCATTTATTCCTAAGCTCTGATTGCTGATTGCTATTTCTAAATCCTGAGATGTTTCACTCTTTGTGTATAACATAACATACAATTCAATTATACTCAGCTGTAAGAAGTAATGCAGAATTAACACATGGGATAACATGGATGAATCTTGAAAATCTTATGGTGAGTAAAGTAAGCCACTCACTGAGGACAAATATTACAAGAACTAACTGATATGAATTAACCAAAATGAGAAGAATCCTTAGATTTTTTAAGTACTGTAACACACCTGGAACTCAGAGCTAAAGTTAGCCAGCTCTAAATGAGCTAAGGAAGCCTTCTTATGGCTACACAAAAAGAGTGATCATGTAGGAGTTGCTACAAGATGCTGCTGGCTAAGACACTAGGAATTTCCATTAAATATTCTTACCTGGTTCATATTACACAAGACTGTGAGGCTTGTTCACAGCTCTGACTGCATTCGGTGCCTTACAGCAGTGGACATATGCACAAAACCAACATACCATTAAGGGACCAACAAACAGATTTGTGCATTTAGATCAGGCCCCATCTACTGCCCAGGGTATCTCTCCATTTGAATTATTGGCACAGCCAGTTGGAACAGCCCATAAAACCTGGCCATGCCCCTGAAGTGGACAGAAACAAGCTGCTGCTGAAGACTTCCAGGCTCTTTAGCCCTACAGTGGTCATTGCCTCCGGAATATCTGTTTCATATTCCTGGAGGGCACTATTCAAAAGGTCGGTGGAACACTGGAACCAATATTCCTATTCTTAAGAGAACTGACAGTACTACAGTATGCCAACTGCATGAAAGACATATCAACAGTAGCAATAATTGCCAGAGTGATGTGGGTAGAACCTAAATCTGCCCCCCACACACAAAAAACTAAAAAAACATAATTCGATTTACAGACTGCTCCTGTGATGGTCAACATGTGTGTTATTGTAAGCCCATTCTTAGCAAATGTCCATGGGCCCATGGAAGAAAGTTCCACTGCTATTTTACTCACTTGACAAAAACTCACCCTCTGGTAAACAGTAAATATTTATTTTTAGATAAATAAAATGGGGATATGATATTTAAATTTTTTGTTTTCTTCATATATGTTTTAGTTTTCTAGGCTACTTAAGGAAAGACAATGAAATGGTTCATCTAAAACAATGGGAATTTAGCAGCTTACAGTTTTTTTTTTTTTATTATGGGTAAAAATCAAAATTCTCACAATACATACAAACATTTGCAAAATGATATATAAATATATATGCATATATGTGTATTTGCTTACAAAAATGTTATTTATATATATATATATATATATATACATATATTTTAAGAGGTGCTTAGATTACCCAAAATATTACACGGAACCCACTGGGATTCCCATGTTGCCCACCTCCCACACCTCCCACCACATCCCACACAAACATCTCCCAGTGTGGCCCACCACCCTCAATGAACTTACACATCCTGCAGCTTACAGTTTTGAAGCAGGGAAAATGTCCAAATTAAGGCATCATCAAGGTGGTGCTCTTTCTCCCAAGACTGTAGCATTCTGTTTCTGGCAGCCAAAGACTCCTGGTCCACAGCTTGTCACATAACAAGGATTATCTTGACATTTCCTGGTTGATTCCATTTCCATTGATTACAGCTTCTGGCCACTCCAACTGTAGACTTTTCTCTATCACTGTCTGAATTTCATTCCACTTATAAAGGCTACAATTATAGGATTAAAACCCATCCTTATTGAGGTAAGTCATACCATAATTGAAGTATCCTAATCAAAAATGTCCTACTTACAATGATTTCACACCCACAGGAATAGATTGACTTTAAGAATATTATTTTTCTGGGGGTTATATAGAGCTACAATCCACAACACTCCACCCTCTGTATTAGTCAGGATTCTCTAGGAAAACAGAATCAGCAGATATATGGAAATATTATGATATTTTATATGATTATCTCACATGATTGTGGGATGGAGATAGGGTAAGCCACAAGCTAAGAGCTCCAATGAAAGTTTTGGAAAAATTCCCCAGAATGATTCCCACTCCTTTCAATTCTGGGGCATTGGTAGTCTTGCCTGGATTGGCTTGTTACAATTTTCCATTGACTTTAATCACAGGGTATGGTAGTACAAAGTACCTTTGGGGATGTCCTTTATTCCAGACATATTCTTCTTTACATAAATTCGGTAGTTGTAGTCCTCTTTCCTCTTGATAGTCAGGCTCAATCACACCATCCGGTACAGTAATTCCTTTATTTGTCTGTTTATTCAGAAGTAGGAAGAATACAAACTGTCCTGGTGGCAACCTTAACTTCTAGTTCAATGGAATTATTGTTGTGTCTCCTGGCAGAAGCAGTTCTCATTTTGAAAATAAGACCTTAGATCAGCACAGCGTAAGGTAGCAGACATTTTTCTACTGAATCACTTAGGGAAATAAAGAGTGATATCAATTCCATTTCTACCCATTGATTTATTGACCATGAATCCTAGCTATGTGAGAAACAGCACCATAGAGTAGATGCTGATTTTAAGATATATGCAGACTTCTGTCAAAGGCTGTCCCTACCTTACAAGGTATTGTCACATATTTGGGGCTATGCTTGAATCTTCAAAAGACCATTCCACCATTCTATCAAACCAGTTGCTGCAATATAATGGGGAATATGGTAAGACCAGGGAAATCCATGAGCATGGGCCCATTACAACATTTCATTTGATTAAAGCAATTCTGTTGAATACCATGATGGTGGATGAGGCATTCTGTATGACACAGATGGCGATTTTGACAGATTTATTGCATGCAGGGAATGTAAACCCATATCCATAATGTGTATCTGTTCTGGTCAGAAAACAACACTCACTTTCCATGATGTAAGTGATACAATGTTATTAGCTTCCAACACATAGCAAGATTGATTACTTTGGGGAATAATGCCATATTTGGGACTGAGTTTTTGTCTCTGCTGCTGACAGATGGGCACTAAATAGCACTTTTACTACTGACATTAGTAAAAGGAACTCCATGTCACTGTGATCAGGCATAACTTCTATACATAGCACAATGGCCTATTTGCTCATGAGCCCATTCAGCAATGACTGGAGTGGCTGGGAAAAGGGGCCAACTTGTAACCAAAGAAAAGGTTATCTTTTCCACTTAATTATTAAAATTGTCATCTGCTGAAGTCATCCTCTGATGAGCATTAATATAGGACACAAATGTCTTCATGATTTTTGTCCATTCAGTAAGGTCTATCACATACCTCCTTCCCAACCTCTTTGCCACCAATTTTCCAATCATGTTCTTTCCCAGTCCCTGACCATCCAGGCAACCATTGATGTCAGCCCATGAATCACTATATAAACACATATCCAGAAATTTCTTCTTCAAAGCAAAATTATCCAGGTGCACTGCTTGAACATCTCCCACCTGGGAGGATTTTCCCTCAGCAATGTTCTTCAGGGATGTCCCAGAAAGGGTTTTGAGTGCTGCAGCTGTCCTGTTTCAGGCAGCCAATATGTATCATGTACAACCATCTGTAAACCAGGACCAAGTTTTCTCGACTCCTGTCACTGGTTGTAAGGAACTCCCCAAGAGCCCATAGGTGTTAGGTTGAAAAGAGAATCTAATGTTGCAGGAGTAGCAGCTGTGGGTATTTGTGACACTTACTCATGTAAGGTACTTGTGCCATCAGGACCTTCTCAAACACTATCTCACATACACTACTTCCATTTAATTATGAAGTGTTGTTGTGCATGTCCAAAATTATGGTTTGACAGGTGAGACAACACCCAGTTCATGATAATTAAATCTGGTCTTGTAATAACTTAGTGGCACTTTGTTAATCATTCAGTCTCTACTAAGGCCCAGTAGCAAACCAAAGGATGTTTTTCAAAAAGAGAATAGCTATCTGCAGAGCATGACAAGGCTTTGCTTCAAAATTATAAAGGTCTTCAGTGTAATTCTCCATAGGTGACTTGCAATGGATCCAGGCAGCATCTCTAATTGCCATGGGCACTCCCAGCACCATTGGATCTACTGGATCATATGGCCTAAGTGGTAGAGCTGCTTGCACAGCAAACTGAATCTGTTGCAGGGCCACTTTTTCCTCCAGTCCCCACATAAAACTAGCAGTACTTGAGGACACTTGGTAAATGGTTCAGAGTAGCACACCCAAATGTGGAAAATGCTGTCTCTAAAATCCAGGCTGGATTAGGGGCATATACAAGAGCTTATCCTTCACCTTACAAGGGCTATCTCAACATTCTGTATCTCAACATTCTGGATACCTCAAAATTTCACTGAGGTGGAAGATCCCTAAATTATTGTGGAATTTATCTCCCATTCTCTGACAAGCAAGTGCCTTACCAATATATCTAGAGTAATTGCTCCTTCTTGCTCATTACATCCGGGCAACATGATATCATCAATAAAATGCACCAATGCTGTGTTGTGGGGGTGAGACTTTGTCAAGGTCCCTGCAGAAAGGATTACAACATGTAGCTATAGAGTTGATATAGCCTTGAGGAAAAGCAGTGAATGTGTACTGCCAGAATTGCCAGCTGGAAGAATATGGCTTCTAATGTTCTTTAATAACAAAAAATGAGAAATAAAAGCATTTTCCAGATCAATAGTTGTATACCAGGTTGCAGGTCATGTATTCATTTGCGCAAGCAATGATACCACATCTGGAACAGCAGCTAAAATTGGATGCACCATCTGGTTAAGTTTACAACAATCTACTGTTATCCTCCAAGATCCATCTGTACTCTCCACCTACTAAATAGAAACATTGAATGGGTATGTGGTGGGAATCAGCACCCTTGCAAACTTGAAGTCCTTGATAGTAGCACTAACTTCTGCAATCCCTTCAGGAATATGATATTGCTTTTGATTTACTACTTTACTTTGTAGAGGCAGTTCTAGTGGCTTCTAGTTGGACTTTCCTGCTATATCTTCACTCCATCTGTTAGGGAACCAATGTGGGGATTCAGTCAGTTTTTGAGTATATCTATTCCAAAAATATATTCTAAAAATGAGGAAATAACCACAGAATGGGTCCAGGGTCCCAGTGAACCCACTGTGAGATGGACTTTCACTAAAATTCCATTAATCATCAACCTCCATAAACTCCTACACTGACTGGTGGACTATAATGACATTCTGGAACTCCTAAAATTAATGTCCCTCCTGAGGTAGTGATAAGTAATCCCTAATGTGTGATCATTTACTTTTCCCCCATGCAGAGTTAACACAGTAAAAGACATAGGGAGCTTGCACAAATTTTTGGCAATGTAACATGATTTTTCCTCAATGAGATCCAGTGTTCTGTTCATTCAAGGGGGTCTGTGTCCATAAACTGTCTCATGTCTGAGACTTGATTATAAGGACATGACTCTCTGTCTTTTAATTCAAGTTAGACTTTCTTTCACTTGACCCAGAATCTTCTGCTTATAAAGATCAAGTAAGAATTTAGTAGACTGTCCATCTAGTTTACTTCTAGGTACTATATGATCTACTAGCCAAAGCCATAGGGTTATGCAATAAGACTATTTTGATTACTGTTTTGAGGTTGCTGTATTTTATAGTAGCCAGATCCATCTTGCTTTTGAAAACTAATTGCTGCCACTTGGCTTTTGCCTACCTGGGATCAAATCATCCCCATAATGTTTTAGGACCCAAGGTCACTGACAACAGTTTACAGGGTAATATCTGATTTACAGGGAAGAGCAAACACAGAGCTCTTCAGGGGTCATATACGTAGTCTCATATTTACTCCTCATAGTCTCAGTGAAAGGTATGTCCTCTGGACATCCCAGGGGTGGATGAGTAGGTCTTACATGATAAATCCTCTATCATATTCCCAACTTTCTAAGCTTTTGGATCCCTTCTCCTGCATTATACCATAGCATTATGGCATTTCAATTTCAGGCAATGCAGGTTACCTTTTATCATGCTTTAGAGGAACAGAGGTACAAATAATTAGAGCCCTTACCAACCCATCAAGCTAAAATATTGAATCCAGAATTTCTGCTTCATGGGTCCATATCAATCAAAGCAACCTGGAAAAACTTATTATTCCTTCCACCTTTATCCCATGCCTTATTCCCACTTACTATCTATATAAGTTGGAAAAATAATTCAGATCTTTTAGAGTGTAGCACTCTTCCTCATGGGTCACACTTTGTACCTCAACTTTTGGGCTCAATCTAGATATAGAACTGTGAGGAAAGGGAGGTAGATAGGTTGGGTCATGAGAAGAATTAGAATTGTCTTAAAACCCAACTGACTCAGGGCATTCCCTTGCAGTTTCATCTGGTTTAACAGGGTTAATCTCTTAAGACAGAAAAGTGAGGACTCTTTCCTCAAGGGAGATTGTTACAGGCATGTAAGACACAGCAAGGTTAATCTCTTCAGGTGGAAGTTGAATGTCTCATGGGTCAGGTCAGGATATCATAGCCTTATCTGGCAAAGATGCAGAAGAACTAGGGTTTCAATGTTCCCACCATCATTATTATCAACACTTATAACTCCATTTCAATATTCAGGATATCATTCTTTTCCAATCAATAAACTCACTTTAACAACAGACACCGCTCAAGGTTAGGAATTTTGAAACTCAGCCAATCTCACAATGAGATTCTGGGTTTTGTTTTCAGAAATCTCAAATTTGTGGCTGTATTAAATAAGATTTTCTTTCAGGACACACAGAAGTTTTCATGTCCTTCATGAGGCATTTAAATTGGGAACTTGAAGACTTGAGCTCACTCTTTTCTTTTATTACTATATCCAGTATACTTAGGAAGAAACAGCTAACATCATTACACATTTTAATTCCACAAAACCTTTTTAAGATGTCAAAAACACTCTCACCCACAGATTTGCCTTTTATAAGCATTTGAGTAGCCATATTCAGTGGCAATATTTTGTATTTCTCTGTTTACAATTCATATCATACTCTATCAGTGCTTTCTTGATTGTTGGAAATAAAGCCATTAATCCTTTCAAATCTAATTAGGTTAGAAAACCAATTCCTAAAACACCAGAACCAATTTAGACATCTCATTCTTTAGATGTTGTTTTTCATGAACCACTCCCAGTATCAAAGCTCTGTTAGCCAGATATCTCTAGGGAAACAGATCTAATGGGACATAAATATAAATATTATGAGATTTTATATAAAAAATAGGATCATGTGACTGTGGGGGTGGGCCTATCCAAATTCCTTAGAGCAGGACCCCCAATGAATGCTTTTGGTCAATTCCCCAGGAGAAGCTAGCTGGCTGAAGCAGAGATTGAAATTCTCTCTTCTGACTGCAGAAATCATCACTTTTCCTTTTAAAGTCTTCAGCTGATTGGATGGGTCTTCTCTCATTTTTGAAGACAATCTCCTTAACTGATTGTAGATGTAATCAACCATAGATGCAATCAACTTATTGATGATTTAATTTCATGAAATGTTCTCACAATAAAAATCAGGCCAGTGATTCCTGACCAAACAACTGGATGCCAAAACCTGGCCAAGGGGAGAAATGAACTTAACTATCACAACATATAATCAAAAATGTAATTTAATGCAAATATGTCAATGCATCTAAGAAATAAGAATTTTGAAATGATACTATGCTCATGAAGCTAATAAGATATGACTGAACATTTTGTCAATATATACTAATTATTCTGTGTTTTGGAAAACTGAAATAAACAAGCTCACACTGACATTTGGCATTAAATTTGAGATTTTAATACTAAGTTAGAAAGGTTCTTATCCTCCGTAACTGTTGTCTTGTCTCAGATATGCTAGTGAAGTGACAGTTAGCCTTGTACTGTTGCTGAAATTACTATGGAGTGTGTTAGTCTTTCTAACATCCTCTTTCTTAGAAACTGCAAATTTCCTCATGATGTAAATCATTCCTCACTGCCTTGAATAATACGAACAAATTTTTGCACCACAGGGGTTCCTGATGGTCTTTAACTTAATAGCACTGAAAATTATGAACTAAAAAGATCTAGCAGAGAGGATAAAGAACATACATGCATGCATGAGAAATTTCATCAGAGAGACAGATGAAAGCATAGAAACAAATTTAAAAAAAATCACATACACACAAACACAATATCAGAAACAAAGATTTCCTTCAATAGTTTCATCAGTAGAGTCAGTAGTGTTGCAGAAAGAATGGATGAACTTGGAGAAAAACAGAAAGTTAAAGAAAACATACAGTTCTATAACAAGAATAGAGAGGGAGTGGAACAGGAAAAATATGTTAGGAGATAAATATTTTAAAAACTAAAGGAAAACATCAAACTTTAGGGACACATATGTCAGCAAACTCCCAGGAAAGGTAAATACAAAAATTAAATCAACCTACCAAAAAAAAAAAACACTGAGATTTACCACACTCAATGCTAAAAAACAAAGATACATATACAATTACAAAGACAATCATAGGAAAATAAGTATTACATACAGAAGAGAAACCATAAATATTTGAGACTTGCTATCAATAATGTTGTGTCAGAAGATAATGGAAAGATATATTTTAAGTATTGAAAGTTAAAATTCATCCATAATTGAATAACTACTGAAAATAATTTTCAAATACAAAAACAATATAAAGATTTTTTAGGAATTTAGTACACTCATGCAAATACACATTTTAATTATTTGAAAAAAATATTGAACATAGATTAACTAGTGAAAATCATTAAGATATTACTCCTGTACTGTGGCACATTCCCTCACTCACTCCCCAGGGTTTCACTACTTTTCATTTTAGTTTCAAAGAAGTTTTGGACCAAAGCAAAGTCACACACAGAATACAGGAGACTCTTATATACCCAACATCCTCCGCCTCTCCTCCCCACCATATTAAAACTTTTTTATCTGTGGGTGGTACCTTTGTTATAACTGATATAGAAATAGTGAAAAATAGTTACTAAACATGGTCAGTGGTGATGAAAGTCAATGGGGATGAAAGGCAAAAAGTCAAAAATATTTTTTTAAATATTTTCCAATTTTTTAATATCCCAATCTTTTAATTTTATTTTATTTTTAGTTTTTTTTTTAATTTTTATGTATCTTATCTCTTATATTTAAGCTTATCATTATTGTTTCATTTTCCTATTAACTGTATTCAGCTATTGTAATGACTTGATTTTTGAGAAGCTTTGGGTCACAGAAGGGTTACAACTTGGGTGGGGGAAGATCATTGGTGTGGGGTGTCAGGGATGGGGGATGCATGGGAGGAAGTTCTCCTGAGCAAACATATAAGGTATGTAAAAATGTTCAAATGTTCACGGGAAATTTTCACAAAGTTTGGAGTCTCACACAATAACTGAGAAAATACTGAATTCTATTCCTGGAAGGCTCTGCCACATTCTCTAAGGGAGCAGCAACAGTCCCCCAAATGCAGGGGAAGTGATTGGTGAAGGAGGATGATCCACTGATGGGCCCTTGACATTGACAACTAAGCTTATGAAACTTTCCTTTTGAAATTGAAACTTAGACTATTGTTATGGAGTTCCTAGGGATTGCCTCCTGACAGCCTCCTGACAGAGTTCAAACATGGCCTCTTTCTAAGCCAAACTCAGTATATGAATACATTAGCTTCCCCCAAGTATGAGACATGACTCTTGAGTATGAGCTTCCCTGACACTCAGGGATTGCTACCAAGCACCAATTAGCAATGCAACTGGAAAAAGACATTGACTGGGGGTGGGGAATGTAAAGACAAATGAGTTTATATGGCTAAGAGATTTCAAAATGAGTTGGAAGTTCAACCCAGAGGTACTGCTTATGAACATCTCAGCAGAATCTCATAGACTGCCAAAGTGAATACTACCCCAAATAGTGGGGCTCCTGATGCCTCTGGAGATTCCCAGGTTCTATGTTCAGGATGGAGAGCTCCAGGGTTTGGTGCCTCACCAGTGGGCCTTATTTTGGAGTTTGTGCTCCTGAGAGTGATAGAGTTGGACTCAATTATGTCTTCCCTACACATGGCTTATCTGTCACTCTATTTAAACCTATACTTGGTGCTGGAGAGATACATAAAAAATTTCTTCTGAGATGGATGCTATAAGGTAGTGTCCAATGAAATGTTAGAATTAAACTTAAAACAAAACAAAACAAAACAAAACAAAAACGCAATATCAAAAAGAAAGAATTCAGTCAGCAGGTTCCTAAGTAGAATCAGTACAGCCAAGGAAAGAATGAGTGAAATTGAATATATGTCAATAGGAATAAACCAAACTGAAGGAAAGTTAAAGAAAAAAGAACTACAGTATGAAAAAATTATCTAAGAACTGTGTAAAAATATCAAATAATTTAATATACATGTAGTTAGAGATCTACAACAAGGTTGGAGAGGGAATAGAGCAGAATAACTATTTAAGGGCATGATTTTTCCGAAAATAAGGAAAGAAATAAATCATATGACCACAAATTTCAGGGTAACCCCTGGAAGGATAAATGCAAAAGGCAAATCAACTGATCTTAAAACACTTCTAGGTCATCAGCCTCACTGCAGAAAATAAATAGAAGTATAGAATTATGAAGGCATTCAGAGGAAAATACATATAACACAGAGGAAAAATATAATTATTATAAGAGACTTACCATCTATAATGAAAAAATCTAGAAGATAATGGAAAGATATATTAAAGTACTGAAAGATAAAATTCATTCCAGAGTTAAAATCCATTGAAAACAACTATTCAATGTAAAAACAAAATTAGAAAAAGTAACACATTTTAGAGAAATTAACACACACAGACACAAAGAAATAATTTTTTTCCAGCAGGCTTTTGTTTAAAAATTATCCAGGTAGGGATATGATAGCAGAAAGAATCTTAATATAGATATAAATAATACCAAAAATATAAAAATGAAGGTAAATATGTCATATACTTGATTTCTAAAATTCTAATTGCTTTAAAAGTAATTGTCTAAAGGAAAACTATATTGACTAATTGGTTGGTTTAAATCATATAAAGAAACAACTTATGAAAAAATAAAAAATTTGAAATAAAAATTGAATCTCTACTACTTTACATTTTTAATATTATGAATAATATGGTATAGTATTTTAAGTAGAGTATGGTATATTACACTTACATATACTAATTCCTAGGTAAACTACTTAAAAGAGAGAAAAGAAAAGTACAAAATAAGAGTTAAATGTAAGGATATCACTATAGTCAGCCATGAATATTAAGAGGTATATTAGTCAGGGTTCTCTAGGAAAACAAAACAGACAGGAAATATTTGTAAATAGTATCAAATTTTGTATAATTGTCTCATATGATCATGGGGATGCACAAGTCCAAATTCCATAAGACAGTCTGCAAGCAATGAGCTCCAATGAAGGTCATTAATGAGTTCCCCAGTAGATGCTGGCTATTTGAATTAGAGATAGGAATTCTGTCTCTGAATGCTGAAATCACTCTCCCTTTTAAGGCCTTCAACTGATTGGATGAGATGTCACTCATTGT
The DNA here is from genome assembly GCA_026826555.1 of Tolypeutes matacus. NCBI lineage: Eukaryota > Metazoa > Chordata > Mammalia > Cingulata > Chlamyphoridae > Tolypeutes > Tolypeutes matacus. The sequence goes on from JAKSZT010038590.1 coordinate 270,963, forward strand.
TGATAACAATCTCCTCAGTTGATTGCAGATATAATCAGCTATCTATGCAATCAACTCCCTGATGATTAATGTCCATGAAATGCCTTTTTATTACAATTAGCCCAGTGCTTTTTTGACCAAATACCTGGGTACCATTACCTGGCCAAGTTGACACATTAACCTAACCATCACAAAAGGACAGTAAGAAAATTTATAAACAAAGTTTAGGTCTTAATTTGATAATTTGGACTAGATGTAATTCTTTATATGCTTTTATGAAAAGAAATTGGGAGAGAAGGCAAGATGGCATCAGTTTAGGAAGGCACTCACTGACTAGATCTCTGAGGATGGCCGATTGTGGACAGGGTCTTGCCCAGTGGTCTGTGCTGTGGGCACATGGAGCTAGAAGCTTGGGTCATCTAGCAGCAGGCAGATTGACGGTGTGGAGTGATTGGTAGAGATTCGGGAGTTTTAAGCCTGCCTGTGGTGGTTAACACAGATGGCTGAGCTCCACTCACAGGGAAAAAGGCTGGTTTGAGCTGCAAATCCTGCACCCACAACTAGTGCTCCCGGTGTGAGTGAGCATTCTCTGAGAGAGGGATGGCTCTGACAGAAGGTGGATAGGGGTTTAACTTCTGTGGATTTGGCTACCTGGACACCTTTATAGCTTTGGAGAGCAGATAAGCTGGCTTGAAACAGTGCCAGGCTGGGGGGAGAGGTGAATCTGCCGAGGAAACCTGATTTACCCAGCAGCCCACTGAAACTGAGGCTTGGCCCCAGAGGGGGTGGAGTCAGCCAATTTTATTGCTCTGCACTGACAAGCATCAGAGCTTCAGCTCCCCTGGGGAGGCCAGGAAGTGGGAAGGGCTTGATTAGTTTCCACGGGCCTATTTAGGTTCCCCTCAATGAAGGGGGTGATCTAGCAGAGGACTTCTTTTGGGTCCCTTATACTGCCAAAAATAAATAAATAAATAAAGAAGACAGACACTTTAAAAAATGAATTCCTCTTTTTGATTTAGTATAATACTGAAAATCTGTCTCAAAACCTGCAGCTAGAACCCTGAAGGGAAATTGATAAGCGCAAGCTGGCTGAGAGGATCCGGAAGGACCCTAGAAGGAAGACTTCCTCGTTATATTTGTTTGACTGCTTGCTGGTGTAGTTGTTTTTTCTGTTTATTTGTTATTTCTTGCTTTTCTTTCCTCTCCCCCCCCTTTCTGTTTTCCTTCATTTTTTTTTAAATTAGGTGCTGCTAGATTACCTCTTCTTTGCTGTGCTTCTTCTTCAGTGATTTCCCATTCTCTGTATATATTGATATTGTATCTCAAGCTATCTCTTATCCTTCCTTCATCTCTCTGCATTCTGCTTACTGTTGTGGTTCTTAGAGACCATGCTTTTTCATTAGCCCACAACTTAAGGGTGTCAATTTCTATTCTATCTATTTTGTTTTCTTCTTTTTAAATTAATATTACCTTTTTCCTTTTAGCCCTTTCTTTACTCTTTCTCTCCCTCCTCATCATTCTAGCCTTCTAAATCATTATATTTATATTCCTCTATTTGGTTTCCCAGTCAATTGTAGGTTCTCCACTATTTTTCCTATTTCTCTACACTGCCTAAACAAGTTAAATATTCACTTCACTAAGTCCTATTTGACCCCTCTTCTAACTTTTATCAATATTACTATTATCCTTCTTCCTTTCTCACATCTTTCAATTCCTCTGGAACTAAAGTTTTGCCTTCAAGGTAACTTAGAAAGAAGCAAAGAAACAAAATAAGAAGAAAAAGTGTCAAAGAGAAAACAACATACACAGAACCACCAGCTAAAAAAAACTCTGGAGGAGAGAGAGAAGCTAATCAACTGAATAAACCCAGCAAGATAAAATAATGGCTAGAGGGCAAAAAAAAATTACAAACCACACTGAGAAACAGGAAGACATGGACAACTCCAATGAACAAATTAAAAACTAGGAATATATGCAGAACTTTGAACAACTAATCAAAGATTCCCAAACAAATATCATGAACCAACTTAATGAAGTGAAGGAAGAGATTAAGGATATAAAGAAGACCCTGGGAGAACATACTGAAGAAATTGTAAAGATACGCAAAAAGATAATGGATATGAGGGTGATCAATGGCACAATCCAAGAAATCAAAAGGACGCTGGGTTCACAAAACAGCAGATTTGAAAAGGTAGAAGAAAGAAATAGTGAAGTGGAAGACAATGCACCTGAAATCAAACAAATAGTAGAACAGATAAACAAAAAAATAGAAAAACTCCAACAGGGACTCAGGGATTTAAATGACAACACAAAATGCACAAACATACGCATTATGGGTATCCCAGAAGGAGAAGAGAACGGAAATGGAACAGAAGGAGTGTTGAAGGAAATAATGGCTGAAAACTTCCCAATCCTATTGAGAGAGATGGATGTGCAGATCCAGGAAGCCAAGCACACCCCAAACACTATAAATACCAACAGTCCAACTCCAAGATATATACTTGTCAAAATGTCCAATGCTCAAGACAAAGAGAGAATACTCAAGGCAGAAAGAGAAAAGAGAACAATCACATACAAGGGAAGCACAATAATATTAAGTTTGTTTTCTCATCTGAAACCATGGAAGAAAGAAGACAGTGGTATGACATAGTCAAAGTACTAAAAGAAAAAAACATCCAGCCACGAATTCTTTATCCAGCAAAACTGGCATTGAAAAATCATGGAGAGTTCAAAATATTCACAGATAAACAGAAATTAAGAGTATGTCCATAAGAAACTGGCACTTAAGAAATACTAAAGCAAGTTCTACAAGTTGAAAGGAAAAATCAAGGGAGAGAGAGTTGGAGGAGAGTTTAAAAAACATTGAATGATAATGGATTAAATTCACCACTCAAAAGACACAGATTGGCAGAATGGATAAAGAAATATGATCCATATATATGCTGTCTAAAAGAAATCCACCTTCGACCCAGGGATTCAAGGAGGCTGAAAGGGAATGGCTGGAAAGCAATTTTACAAGCTAACAATAGGCAAAAAAGGGCAGGAGTAGCCATTCTAATATCAGACAAAACAGACTTTAAATGCAAAACTATTGTAAGAGACAAAGATGGACACTATATATTAGTAAAAGAGGTAATCTCTCAAGAAGAAAGAACAATCATAAACATTTACCCACCTAATCGGGGTGCCTCAAAGTACATGAGGCAATATCTGGAAAAGCTAAGTGGAGACATAAATACCTCTAAAATTAGAGCTGGGGACTTTAATACATTAATATCATCATTAGACAGAATATGTAGACAGAGAATCAATAAAGAAACAAAGACTCTCAACAATACATTAAAGGACCTGGACTTAATAGACGAATACAGAACAATACACCCAAATACAACAGGATTTACATTCTTCTCAAGTGCACATGGATCATACTCCAAGATAGACCACATGCTAGGCCACAGAACAATGCTCAATAAATTCAGAAAGATTGAGAGTATACAAAGTAATTTCTCTGATCACAATGGAATGAAATTGGAAATCACTAAGGGCCAGAAAAGCAGGTTAGGCACAAGGATATGGAAGTTAAACAACACACTCTTAGAGAAACAGTGGGTCAAGGAAGAAATCTCAAAAGAAATCAGTAACTACCTTGAAACTAATGAAAACGACAACACAACATATCAAACCCTATGGGATGCAGCCAAAGCTGTCCTGAGAGGGAAGTTCATAGCCATAAATACATATATTAAAAAAGAAGAAATAGATAAAATTGAAGACCTAATGCATACTTGGAGGAATTGGAAAAACAACAACAAACTAAACCTAATGGAAGTAGAAAGAAGGAAATAACAAAGATTAGAGCAGATCTAAATGAAATAGAGACTATGAAAGCACAAGAAAAAATAAACAAAACCAAAAGCTGGTTTCTCAAGAATATCAATAAAATTGACAAACCCTTAGCCAGACTAACAAAGAAAAAGAGAGAACAGATGCAAATGCACAAAATAAGGAATGAGCAAGGGGATATCACTACTGACCCCACAGAAATAAAGAGTATCACAAGAGCATACTTTGAAAAATTAAATGCTAACAAGAATAATAATTTAGAGGAAACGGACAAGTTTCTAGAAATGCACAAACAGCCTACATTGATGAAAGGAGAAATTGATGAATGCAACAGTCCAATTACAGGTAAAGAGATAGACTCAGTCATCAAAAACCTCCCAACTAAGAAGAGACCAGGACCAGATGGCTTCACAGCTGAATTCTAACAAACATTCCAGAAAGAGCTAACACCAGTTCTGCTTAACCTCTTCCAAAAAATAGAAGTAGAAGGAATATTGCCTAACTCATTCTATGATGACAACATTACCGTAATAGCAAAACCAAACAAAGATACCACTAGAAAGTAAAATTACAGACCAATTTCTCTAATGAACCTAGATGCTAAAATCCTCAACAAAATACTTGTTAATTGCATTCAACAACATATCAAAAGGCTTATACACCATGACCACGTGGGTTTCATCCTGGGTATGCAAGGATGGTTCAATATAAGAAAACCAATCAATGTAATACACCGCATAAACAGATTGAAAGAAAAAAATCACATGATCATCTTTATAGATGCAGAAAAAGCATTCAGAAAAATATAGCACTCTTTCCTGATAAAAACACTGCAAAAGATAGGAAAAAAGGAAACTTTCTGAAAATGATAAAGGGTATATATGAAAAACCCAAAGCTAACATCATCTTCAATGTTGAAATCCTAAAAGACTTCTCTCTGAGATTGGGAACAAGACAAGGATGCCCACTATCACCACTCCTATTTAACATTGTCTTAGAAGTATTTGCTCAAGCACTGAGCAAGAAAAGGATATAAAATGCATCCAGATTGAAAAAGAAGTAAAAATTTCATTATTTGCAGACAAAATGATCCTATACATAGAAAGCCCAGAGAAATCTCCAACAAAGCTTCTAGAAATTATAAAGGAGTTCAGTAATGTTGCAGGCTATGAGATCAATGCTCAAAAATCAGTAGCATTTCTGTACACCGATAATGAACAATTGGAGGAGGAAATCAAGAAAAAAAATGCCATTTACAATAGTAACCAAAAGAATCAAATACCTAGGAATAAATTTAACTAAAGATATAATGGACTTATATCCAAAAAACTATACAACACTCTTAAGGGATATCAAAGAAGACTTAAATAAATGGAAAAATATTCCCTGTTCATGGATAGGAAGACGTAAAATCATCAAGATATCTATCCTACTCAAACTAATCTACAGATTTAATGCAATCCCAATAAAAACCAACACTACATTTTTTAAGGAACTGGAAAAACTAACCTCAAAATATATTTGGAAATTAAGAGGCCCCGAATTACCAATGACATATTGAAAAAGAAAAATGAAGTTGGAAGTATCACATTACCAGTCTTTAAAACATACTACAAAGCTACAGTGATCAAAACTGCATGGTATTGGCACAAAGATAGACTTACTGACCAATGGAACCGAATTGAGAGTTCTGATATAGATCCTCACATAAACAGTCATGTGGTATTCGACAAGGTCACCAAGCCCACTCACTTGGGAGAGAATGGCTTCTTTAACAAGAGGTGCTTGGACAACTGGATATCCATATCCAAAAGAATGAGAGAAGAATACCATCTCACACCTTATACAAAAATCAACTCAAGATGGATCAAAGATCTAAATATAAGAGCCAAAACCATAAAGACCTTGGAAGATAATGTAGGAAAGCATCTACAGGACCATGTAATAAGAAATGGTTTCATGAACTTCACAGCCAAAGCAAAAGCAGCAAAGGAAAAAATAGATAAATGGGATCTCCTCAAAATTAAAAACTTCTGCACATCAAAGGATGTTATTAAGAAAATAAAAAGGCAGCCTACCCAATGGGAGAAAATATTTGGCAACTATATATCTGATAAGGGCCTACTATCCTGCATATATAAAGAAATCCTACAGCTTGAAAATAATAAGATGAACAAACCATTTAAAAAATGGACATGTGACCTGAAAAGACACTTCTCCAAGGAAGAAACACAAATGGCTTAAAAACACATGAAAAAATGCATGACATCGCTTGTTATCAGGGAAATGCAAACCAAAACTACAAGGAGATACCATCTTACACCCATCAGAATGGCAGCAATTAAAAAACCAGCAAGTCCTAAGTGTTGGAGAGGATGTGAAGGAATAGGAACCCTCATCCACTGCTGGTGGGATTGTGGAATGATCCAGCCACTGTGGAGGACAGTTTGGCAGTTCCTCAGAAAACTAACTATAGGTCTTCCATATGATCCAGCAATTCCACTGCTGGTTATATACCCAGAAGAATTAAAAGCAAAGATACTAACAGATATATGTAAACCAATGTTCATAGCGTTATTGTTCACCATTGCCAAAAGTTGGAATCAGCCCCTGTGCCCATCAACAGTTGAATGGATAAACAAATTCTGGTACATACATACAATGGAATATCACTCAACTGTAAGAAGGAATAAAGTGCTAACACAAGGAATAAAATGGATGAATCTTGAAGATTTTATCTTGAGTGAAGCAAGCCAGGCATTGAAGGATGAACATTATATGACCTCACTAATCTGAACTGAGGAAAATGAGCAGTCTCTGAGAACCATTGTCTGAAAGATAGGTTAACAAGGGAGAGATAGAGAAGAGTCGGCTTTGAGCCATTACCCATATGGACATAATCTATGGTAAAGGGATAGAGTATAGTTGCATATTGTAGGATAGGACAGAAGGGTAGTGATATTACTGTGTTTGGTGGTGCAGGGTTGATAGGTTGGTAGATTAGGAAGGGCAGGTTGGAATACCCAGGGCATGTAACTATGAATCTTGTCATTCCATGAGTCAAGACAGGGGAGTGTCATATGCCCCAGGGGGATGGGGAAGAAGGAACAGTAAAGATCAAATGGGATATTTAGTGGTTATGGGAAAGGTTTTTCATTACCTTACAGTAATGGACACAGGACATGGTAATTATCATCAAAAATCATTAAACTGTATGGTCTAAATTGTAAACTATACAGTAAACCATTGACAATGTTTAGTTTGCTATATTTTACTATCTGTATAACACTTATAACAATGTTAACATCCATTTAAAAAAAAGGTTTCAATATGGGGTGGGAAAGGGGGAGGGAGTTTGGCTATGTGGGTGTCTCTAGTATTCTGTGCGTGACTTTGCTGTGACCTAAAACTTGTGTGAAAAGTAAATGAAAATTTGGGAGACACTGGGGAATGAGAGGGGGAAGGTGTCATGGTACACTGGACATCCAATAATACAGTGATAAAAGAATAGTTTTTTAAAAAAGGAATTTTTTTGTTTTTTTCCCATTTTTTTGAATGTCCCAATCTGCTAATTATATTTTATTTTTAGTTTAGATTTTTTTTCTTCTGAATTTCCTTGTATTTATCTATTGCATTTAAGCTTATCATTATTATTTCTTTTCCCATTAATTGTATTTGGTTATTATATGGGCTTCATGTTCAAGGAAGGTTTAGATCACAGAAGGGTTACAATGGGGGCTGCAGAGGATCATTGGTGGGGGTGTCTGGGATGAGGGATTCATGGGAGGAAGTTCATCTGAATATACATGAAAGATATATAAATTTGTTCAAATGATCAAGGGATGGGGCATGGTCACATTGGGTAGACAATCATTCAATAAATGAGGGAATCTGAATTTCCAGCCTGGAGAGCTCTGCCACATTCTCCAAGGGAGCTACAACAGTCCCCTGAGTGCAGGGGCAGTGTCTGGCAAAGGAGGATGGTCCACTGATGGATTCTTGTTATTGATGACTAGCCTTATGAGTCTTTTCTCTTGTAATTGAAACTTAGCCTACTGTTATGGGGTGCCAAAGGGTTGCCTCCTGAAAGCCTCCTTGTTGCTCAAATATGGCCTCTCTCTAAGCCAAACACAGCATATGAATGCATTACCTTCCCCCAAACGTGGGACATGACTTCCAGGGATGAGCCTCCCTGGCAATGAGGGATTAATACCAAGTGCTAACCGGCAACATGACTGGAAAAAGACCTTGAATAAAAGGGGGAAAATGTAAAGACAAATGAGTTCATGTGGCTAAGAGACTTCAAAGAGAGTTGGGAGGTCATCCCAGAGGTAACGCTTATGCACATCTCAGAAGGATCTCATAGAACACCAAAGTGGATATCACCCCACACAGAGGGGCTCCTGAGGGCTCTGGAAATACCCAGGTCCTTTATAAGGGGGGATAGCTCCAGAGATTGATGCCTTATCAGTGGGCTGTACTTTGGAATCTGTGCTCCTGAGCGTGAGAGAGTTGGACTCAAATAAGTCCTCCCTGCCCATTGTCCATCAGTCCCTTCTATTCAAGCCTATATGTGATGCTGGAGTTGTTAGGTGTACTTCCAGAGACTGGAACCTCTTGCCTGCCTATGTGCCAGCTGTGCCTGGAATCTTAGTGGAGCTGCAACTCCTACCCTACAGCTCAATGGACTCAACCAAGTCACCTGGCGAGGAGATGACAATGGGCAACGGCCATCCCAGGGAATGGAGAGGGCCTGCAGCTGCAGGCAGGATAATCCCATCCAATGTTTCCATGGGATAAAAGCCCTCTCTCACTTGGAGGTGGAGTGGACATCACCATCCCAGTCCCCTCAGGATTGGGGAAAGAGCTATGGACTAGAGTGGACTTAATGGCATTCTGTTGTATACGTAATGTGAGTCAAGCAATGGAAGAAATTATAACAGTGAGGTGGAGCTGGTGGTCACTGGATGCTTTTAGGGCAGGGAGGAGAAGGGCAGTTGAAGTATAGGGGCTTTTTCAGGATTTGGGGATTGTGCTGAATGAAGTTGCGGTGATGGATGTAGACCATTTTACATCAGCATATACCATGCAGAACAGTGTGGGAGAGAGTGTGGTCTACAATGTGAACTGTGGTCTATGCTTGGTGGCAAGGCCCCAGGATGTGTATATCTCTTGCGGATGATGTGCCACACTGATGAGGGATGTTTGTGTGGGATGTTGTGGGATGTGTGGGAGGTGGGGAGCATGGAAATCCCTGTAATTTCTGTGTAATATTTAGGTAATCTAAGCACCTTATATATAAAACATTTATGTAAGCAAATGCACATATATGCATATATTTATATATCATTTTACAAATATTGGTATGTATTGTGAAAAATTTGATTTTTACCCACAAAAAAAATTTTTTAAAAAGAAAAGAATTTGATAATCTCTTTACTCCAATATCTCTATCAAATATTGAATTTTTCCTTTAAAATCTTCCAAATGACAAAAATATGTAATTGTTTTCAAAATGTAAGAATTTCACCTTTCCCTTATACTGAAATGTGGATAGACTGCTGTGTGAAATCTCCAGGCAGAAGAGGACAACATCTTAGGAGACAGCAGAGTAAACATGTAAAAGAAAATTGGGCACCAGGATTATCTCATGGAAAAGAGCCACCCACAAACCTTAGTCAGATAAAGTCTGCAGCCTTCCACCCAAGGATGATACATTCACTTTTATTGAGCCATTATGTTTCTGAAGTCATTTCCTAAACCAACAAATCTGTACCTGACTAATACAGGTTTTCTACTCAACCCAAACACATCACCTGATAACTCAGTTTTTCTTTCTGAAAATAGGACTATAATTGCATGTTTGAGGACATTTAACAGCTATCTCCAAAATTGCATTTTTTATCTTTATTTTTTAAAAGATACTTAGATTACATTAAAAATGTAGGGGGTTCCCATATGCCTTGCTCCCTATACCTCCTACACTTTCCCACATTAACAACATCCTTTATTAGTGTGGTACATTTGTTACAATTGATGAACACATATTGGAGCATTGCCACTAAGTGTGGATTATAGTTTACATTATAGTTGAAACTCTCTCCCACTCATTTTTGTAAGTTATGACAAGATATATAATGGCCTGTATCCATCACTGCAACATCATTCAGGACAATTCCAATGTCCCAAAAATGCCACCATATTACACCTATTTTTTTTTTTTAAATACTTAGGTTACATAAAAGTTACATAAAAAATACAAGTGTTTCTCATATGCTCACAGCGCACACCTCCCACATTTTCCCACATTAACAACATCCTTGATTAATGTGGTGCATTCAATGAAATTGATGGAAACATTTTGGAGCATTGCCATTAAGCATAGATGAAAGTTTACCTTGTAGTTTACATTCTCTCCCACCCACTTCTTTAGGTTATGGCAAGATATGTAATGGCCTGTATCTGTCATTTCAATGTCATTCAGGACAAGTCCCTTGTCCCAAAAATGCCCCTACAAAACACCTGCTTTTCTCTGCTCTCAGAACCTCCAGTGGCCTCTGCCTACACATCACAGATTTAATTTATTCCAATGCTAGAATCACAATAAGTGATAATTATTTGATCTTTTATTAACAGCTCTAGTGAAGTTGGCCAGCAGAATATTCCACTCATCCCTGTATGTTAATACTTTATAAGATAATAAAGTAATGCATTTGTTAAAATCAAGTATTTGTAAATACTTTATAATATAATAAAATAATGCATTTTCATCTGGTAAGAGTGGTATAATTTTGTTGGAAAAATGCCATATGATAAAGGGGTGATTAAAAATGTGAACTCTAAAGTCAGATATTCTAGGTTCTAATTTGAGCTGGTCCTTTAACCTATTGTCTGACAATGACAAAGTTATGAATTCACTCTATGCCCCGGTTTCAATATCTGTAAAACTCAGCCATTAAAATACATCTATTGAGGCACACTTTTAGGTGTAGGGGATTCTGCATTGAATATAACTGGCAAAATTCTTGTGTTCATTGAATGTTCAAGTGGGAGAAGAGAGTGTGGCTGCTCCCAAATGACTGTGATAGATGCAATGATGATAAAGGATGATTTCATAGGAGTATGATGTTGGACCTGTAGGAGGTAGAAAATGTTTTCTTTGTATTCTTAATGTGAAGAGAAATCTTGTAGTTTTTGTGAAGAAAAGTGACACGATACAACCTACATTTTAACTGTTCATTAGCAACTACATTGAGATTTGATTCAAGGGGAATAAGGCAGAAAACTAGGAGACAATCTAGAAGGTTGTGGACTTAAAGGCATTGATTGTGAGGCTTTGGGCCAGTCTGGTAGCAGAGGTGGTGTTAATAGTCACACCCCAAATATATTCTGCATAGAGAATCAAAATTATATGCTGATTAACAAGGTATGGGTTGTGAGACATAGAAAAATTTCCAGAATGACTCATGTCTTTGCCTGAACAAGTAAAAAGATGTTTTTTCATTACCTGAGATTAAATTTCAGAAATTGCAAACATCTACCAGAAAGTTATCTTGTGATGATAAATGAGGTTAATTATTTACTTAAAGCCCTCTGAACATTGTCTGGCTCTCATTAGGTGCTCTTTAAGTATAAACCTCTTTTCCATTATTATATTAACATGAATCATTTGCAAAAAACCTGTTTTTTCATATTTTGTCATTATATAGTCCAGTCTCATTTCTCATTTCCTTTATCACTTTTCAGGTAGTTCAAATTTTGCAATGCATAGGATTTTGACATACGACTACGAACAAAAGCATTTTTCCAAAAAATACTTAAGCAGTTGATTGCCTGCCCCCACATGGGAGGTCCCAGCTTCATTTCCAAGTGCCTCCTAAAGAAGGTGAGCAGACACAATGAGCTGATGCAACAAGCAGACACTATGAGCAGGGAGAAGATATGGCTCAAGCAGTTGAAAACCCAACTCCAGCATGGGAGTCCTGGGTTTGGTTCCCAGTGCCTCCTAAAGAAGATGAGCAGACACAAAGAGCAGAGACAACAAGCAGCACAATGAGCAGAGAGAATGAGCAGATAAAATGAGCAGTCACAATGAACAGACAAAATGAGCAGACAATGAACAGGCACAACAAGCAGCCAGACAAGGGAGCTATCTCAGAAAGGGGGGAAATACTAAGGCTCACATCTTACATTAAATATGTTATGTACTGTTATAAACAGTGAAAATGGGGGAAATGTAAATATGTTAGTGTTTTCACTTTCTCCAAAGGCTATATTACATTTATTTAATAAAATCATAAATGCACTCTAGAATGTATTATAGAATGACAGCATAATTGAATTTAGTTGAAGTATAAGTAATTCCTGAACTTCTTACTGTATGAAAACTTAGAGAGCTGTTGACTACCATTGTCAAGATAAACCAATAGAAATGTAAATGAAAGAAAGGAAATCCAGCATAGTTTTAAAAAGACCAGAAAATATAAAGGGCCTTGTTTTAATTTTCTAAAGGCTCTCAAGTCAATATACCAGAAATGGGTTGGCTTTTAAAATGGGGATTTATTAATTTATAAGCTTAAAGTTCCAAGGCCGAGAAAACTGAGAAAATTGAGGCATCAGATGAAGTTCTTTCCCCTACCACATAGCTGTCTGCAATCTTGGAGTCCTGTCACATGAAGGACACAATGGCACCACCTGCTGGTTTCTACCTTTTCCCCCAGGCTTCATTGTCTTCAGTTTCTGACCACTCCCTTCTGTGGCATTTTCTTTCTCAGATAATAATATTTTGAGCTTCTTGCTCTTGGGGATTTCTCTCCCAGCTTCTGTAGTTACCTCTTTAAGATCTGTATCTTTTCTTTCTATATGTATTTCTGAATTAATCCTGTTCATAAAGGAATCCAGTAAGATGATCAATACCCACCCTGAGTCTTATCAAAGGCCCATAAATGAAGAAATCTAATCAAAAGGCCCCACCTACAATAGATTCACATCTATATGGTTGGATTAGCTATAAGTATATGATCTTTTCTGAGGCATATAGAGTCTCAATGTACCAATGGTCTTATATATATAAGTAAAGACACAATACATGCACAAGATGAGAGAATAGTTAAAAAGTTATTTTCTTAAAAGAGTAAATGGTAATCAAAGATGTCGCCAAAGGCAAACAAAGTAAAGAGGAATTGCAATAAATATAGATTCTAGACAAGAGTTCAGATAATAATAAATGTTAATGCAGTAATTTACATGGATAGTATATATGATATTTCAAAAATTTTATATGATTTAAGGATGTAGAAGAAAATAATGCACATTTTAATTGTTTGAATAAATTAGTTAACAGTGATGAATTTGTGAGAATTAAATAAAATTGTAATCCTAAAACAGTTTGAAATTTACTTTTATCTTTCAAACATCATTTAACAAAATGAAGAAATATAATTAAACAAAGAAATTGAAGAAATATAATTAAATATATTAAACTTTAATGTAAATTAAAATATCACTTGAGGGGGAAATATATCTAATAAGCATTTCCTAATTTAAAACAAAGAATGAAATTTAGGAATATTAAGTAAACATATTTTCTTAAATATACTTTGAATAGTTGAGAAAATTAAAAATACAATTGTTTATATAGCTACATCTTTAGCAGGAAATATCAGAAACTCATACAACCAAAAGTTATGGTATATCACAAAATTTGAATTCATTATCAATTTTTAGTAACATCTCTCTATTAAAATACTTAAAACAAATGTGCAAATAATTTATCTCCAAAATCTATATCTTTATAAAGAACATAATCTTACATAAATCCAAAAAATGAAATGATATTTTAATCATAACAAAATTATCCAAAGAAGTTGTAATTACTGAAGCTTATAGATGCATCACAGAATGGTAGAGTTTTCAAATGGTTAACAGGTAGACACAAAAGAGATAAAACAGCATGCAGATATTTAACATCAAGAATTTAGAAAACTTCAGGTCTTAAAGAATTGCAAGATGAGATTTTTTATTTAACGCATATACCAAATTAAAAACATTCATCTCCTCAGTTTAAATGTCAAAGTTATCCCCAAATATTATAGTGATGAGTGGAAAACAAAAACTACAAACTAGAAATAGAAAGTCATAAAATAATTTTATATGTTTGTAATACATGTATAGGTATAAGATTATACTAAAAGAACATGAACAAAACTCTAAGAGTTAAGATATTTCTGTTTTCTTTAATAATTTAAAATATTTTTCAAATTTTCTTCAATATTCACACACTTTTTTCTATAACATAATTCCATCACGCTACTTTATTTTAATCTAAGATCAAATAATGAAGAGCTGATTTTTGAGCTGTTTTTTTTTTGTTTGTTATGAATAAATTGAACCAAATGTATTTAGTAAAAACCAGCAAATATTTTCATAACAAATGTTACTGTGTATTCATATACTGCAAGAACATAAGCATTCTGTTAATGTTCAAAATTTATTAACACTACAATAAATTGTTTCCATTCATCATCTGATTTTATTTTTAAAATAACTCTATGGTCTTAGATTTTTTTACCTTTAGAGTTGAGGAAAAACAAATACATCTGGCTGAAGCAACCCATGATTGAAACACACTTGTTGGATGGTAGTAAATTCTTTAAGGTTTCAGGTGTGATAACCGTTAAGTAACTGAGGTCAAGGAATGACAGGTTACTGAGGGAAAAATACATGGGGGTGTGAAGCTGGAGATCCAGATGAATTATTATTATCATCCCTGCATTCCCCAGCACGGTAATAAGGTATATTAGGAGAAACAGCATAAAGAGGATGTGTTGGATCTCCTCAGAGTCTGTCAATCCCATCAGAATGAAGCCGGGCACATTTGTATAATTCTTACCTTCAATAATAACATTCAACTGTCTATAAATCAAAGATGACAAATAACATGAATGAACTCATTTTTTTTTTAATAATAGTGATCTGGCATTAAAAATAATTTAGTAATTCTAAAAATTCATAATAAGGTATAGTTTGCAAAATATGACTAAGTTTGAGTGGCAAAGTTAAATGAGGTTTAAATCAACATTTGAATAATATATAATAGCAACACACATGTATATTACATAATTATAATTACCATGACACTGTTATAAATACTTCCCTTCATTAGCAGATTTATCCAGATTAAAATATTATGCAATATTTATTACTATAGCGTGAATATATTACATGAATAAAAGGGCACAGAAAGCTAAGTAACTTTCTCACCATCCCTACTATTAAGTACTGTTGGCTCTATTCTGTGAAGATTTGGTTGAGCCCAGAAATCATGTTCCTAACACTATATTTGTACATATATTTAATTTCAGCAAAACAAATAAAAATACTAGTTATGTAAGAAACAGTATTAGAGAGTTTTAATGCATCATTTACTGTGCTTTTGTATCAAATATTATTTAGTACCAATGACAGATCAGAAAATAAAACATAGGTGTATTAATATTATAGGCACATCACTATTGATATTTAGAAGATATGTTTTTTAACTGGTTATTTAATCAAATTTCTTCCAAAAATTATTTTTTCAATACATGTACATTGCTTGATGACTCTGATTCTACCAATTCTATATTCCCATTTCACAAAACCTAGCATTATATAGTAAGGCCTACAAGATATGTATATGTATAAGCATATCCTTCTAATAATAACCCAATTTTTACATAAACTAAAACACTCTTAACTTTGCAATCAATACTTACCATAAGTCAGAGTTGGTGAACAACTTCTTCCAGCATTATCTATCTAGAAAACTTTCAGCCTCAAATTTTTCTCATAAATGAATTATGTAAACCATTTAAGAAGCCTGAAATAGCTGTAATTCTGTGATATTATAATTGTTTCTTTTGAAGTAAATGAAGTTTAATTTTTGTGCAGTTTTTCTATTTTGGAGGTACAACACATCAACCTAAATATTTTGTTCAGGTCTTGGTAAAATAGAAGGTTTACCTTGAAATTATTTTTTACAACTCTACCAGGGATTTGCTGTGAAAACAAGCAGAGGAGAGTAACCCCTATCTTCACCCTGATAATGCCACAGCGCCTCTTATATTAAGCATTGCTAATAATGCAACATTTTGCCATCTCTGGGACCAATTTACATGGAAACTTTCTTTGAATGATGCCAATGATTAATGTTCAAGGACTAAGGTACCCATGTTAATTTGAAACAAAGAGTTGCCTTCCCCTTAGAAACCACATGATGTTGATCAGCATTTTTACTATTCTTTTGTGATGCTCATTTTTATGACTAGTTAAAAGAGTAAGTTTTTCTGGAGACATTGTGAATTAACCTGTTACCAAAAGAACAGATTGTTAGTCAGCAGGAATGGAAGAGCACATCTTCTCAGTGAAACATTTTTTGTATTTAAAATTAAGAGACTATCATAGGATTGAACATTTTCATTCCACAAAAATTATTTTACAACAAAATTTAAAGAAAATGAAAATTGTTCATAAATGTTGTTGTTCCTGAGGCATTTTTTATTCTAAGTATTTTCCTTTGTGCATATAAAGCTTATTTTTATGTATACTAATGAATTTATGTAATTGTGTCACACTGAATTTTTTGTAATATACTGATTTTATCATTAAATATTTCTAATAAACCCAGACCTATGTTATAATAAACTTTTGTAAAACCCACAATATCATGCATATTGCATTGATTGGTGCAGTATAATTAAGTACTTTCTAGAAATGAGTACCAGGTGATGATTGGACATTTTGATGCATCATAAGGAAAGCATCAAGTTTGGTGGAGTCAAGTTTAGGAATGTCAATGATTCATCTACACAAGAGATGCACTGCTGTATTCAGCCACAGCAATGTTTGTGAAACCTGTTTTATTATTTAATGTTAGCTTTTATTATATTAAAGGAAAAATAAGAGAAGAATCTAAATATACACACTGAGATGAGTAAAGGTTTTCTAATTATGTGGATGGTCAAGAGCTTATTTCCACTATATATATAACCAGGGGTAATACATTCTTGTGAATATTTCATTAATTAATGATTATGAGATCAATTTCCAGTAAGATTTAGAAACAACTCCTATAAGAAAACTGTTTATAGTGCAGAATTTGGAAACTATTTGATATAATGGAGAAAGGAACACAAAATAATATATATTTATGAAATGTGAATGTACAATTATTCATTTCATCAAAAATTCAGTAATACTAAGTAAAACTTATTTGGAGATTAAAAAGTCAGCATTACTTTATTCCACATGAGGTGACCTTGGGGTTAAAGATTTTCTATGTCAATGACATCTCAATAGTCTGCAAAGTCACCATGAGGGAGTTTTTTTTCCCAGCATGAAATCAATTTTTATTTCATAAGCATTACTTTCAAATAATATTCATATAAAAGAAAGAATAATTTACAAATCTTTTTATGACTAATCTTTTTTACTGAACCTTTATTGTTGGGACTCCAATATATCACCTTTGATAGTAACATTATTTTGGCAGATCACAAAAAAGAAACAGAAAGGAAACATGATATATTAGTCCTACATTTCAACAATGCTAGAACTTTATCCCTGACAATTACTCAATGCTTTTATTTTTAAAATAATCTATACTTGTTTTTAACTTTTTCCATTTTTAGTGTGATTGGAAACTCTGTTAAGGAATTTTATAATTATCTGGAAAATTGTCTCTATTGTTATTTTATATTCTATTCATGTGTCTGGAATACAGAGGCTTACTTTTTCTAATAGTACTACTTAGCAGAGTTATATTTATATTCTTATATTTACAGGTATACATTTTTACTTCCTTTTAATATTTTTCTAGTTTTTATAGTCACCATATAGTTGGGTCTTACTTTCTAATAAAGTCATTTAAATGGCATTTACCTGGAGGATTTATACCACTTACATTTAAAATAATTATTTTTGTACTATTTTCATTTTATGCCATATTTGGCAATTCTGATTGTTTTATCTTGGTTTCTTTTTGGTTACCATATCTAATATTGAATTTTATTCTCTCTTTTGGATTTTTTAAGTACACTTCATTGCACTATATTGGTAGTGTTTTTTCTGGTGATATAATTTGCATTCTTAAATTATTTTATTGATCTTAATATTATTGTGATGGTGTCTAGGCAAAGGTGGCAGCATAAGACACTCCAGGGCCTGTTTACCCACAGAATCTTTAAGAAATGTCATAAAAGGATAAATTATCTTCTTCAAAACTCCAGAAAACAGTTAAATGATTGCAGTAACAGGGTGAGTCCTGAATCAAGAAAGTGCAAATTAAAACTGGTAGTACAAGGTGGACTCTACCCTAACCCATCCCTTCTTCACTGTGGAGTGGGCCTGAACTTTTATTGTATGTCCCTGATTCTGTTTAGGAGGGAGAATAGTAACCCCTTCAAGCATACTGAAGTCTTTGTAAGTTGGTTCCTATCTATTGAGTGGCAGCCTGAAAGCTTAACCCAGGAATCACAGTGCTGTCTTGTTTTCCCAGAATTACCTCACATGTAGAAAGAGCTCGCAGACAGTTAAAACACTGTAAGTAACTATCATTTCAATGTCAGCTGGGCAAATGATTCCTGGATCTAATACATATGACAGAAAACTAAAAATGGGAGGTGGGGGCTATTTTATAGCATTCCAATTCTAGTAAACATGAATTTCTAAGTCACTAAACAAACTCAGGAAAAGACACAAATTCAGAAAAGGAGAGGACTCCACACTTCTGCATGAAGCAGACTTTCTTGATAGAAGGGCTAACTCTTAAGCAGAGCACCAGCCAACACAGAGCAAATTTTAAAGACAGTGGAAGTTTTTTTATGCACTGAATTTTAAAGTTCTGACACTCAATGAAATATATGGTATATAATGAGCTGAATAAGTAGAGCAAATAGAGCAAGTGTGGAAAATCTGTGGTTCCATTGAACTGTGGAGTTCAATGCCAACAGTATTTACCACCAAACCTATAGCTAATATGGGATCAGGTTTTCATGGTGGTGATGGATTTTTGTATTTTTTTTATAACTCTAAAATGTAAGGATGATCATCTTCTTACTTACATTCTCCTCCAACACCCTTTGTCCTGTTTTTCACCTTCAACATGCAGATCTCCTCTTAGCATTCCTTAAAAGGCAGTTAAGTTGTTGACAAATTCCCTCAATTTCTGTTTATCTGTCAATATTTTAAAATGTCCTCATTTTTGAATGACAATTTTGCTGGATACAGGATTCTTGGCTGGCAGTTTTTTGCTTTTTGTTTATTTTTATTTTTCTTTCAGCACCTTTCTATGTCATACCACTGCCTCCTTGCCTAAGTGGTTTCAGATGAGAAATCAGCACTTATATGTGATGGATTTCTTTTCTCTTGCTGCCCTCAGGATTCTTTGTCTTGAGTGTTTCTCAGTGTAAGTATATGCCTCAGGGTAAGCCTGTTAAGATTTATTTTGTTGAGATCACACTGAAATTTCTGGACATGTACATCCATGTCCGTCAAAAGAGTTGGCAAATTTTTAACTATTACTTCCTCAAACACTTCATTTGCCCTTTTTCTCTAATTTTCTCCCTCTGGAATGCCCATAATGTGTGTGTTTATGCATTTCTTGTTGTCATTCAATTCCCTGGATCCCTGCTGATTTTTTAATTTTTTTGTCTACATGTTCTACTGTCTGTGCAAGTTCAGATGTCCCATCTTCTACAACATTAATGCTTTCTTTTTCCTCTCCAAATATGATAATATGTGCTTCTATTGTATTTTTAAATGTAAATAAAAATAAATTATGACATATTTAAGCCTGAGGGAAAAATGGCTAAAGTAAGTACAACCTTTCCATAACAACATTGAACGTAAACAAGCTAAAGTCCCCCAAAAAAGACACAGATTCAGAAATGGATAAGGAAATATGCTGCATCTATATATGCTATCTACAAACAATTCATCTTAGACCCATGAAGATAAATATATTGCAAGTGAAAGGTAAAAACAATTTTACACACAAACAATACCCAAAAAAAGGACAAGAGTACAATATCAGATGAAATAGACTTTAGATGGAAAACTTTTGTAAGAAACAAAGAAGGATACTATATACTAATAAAAGAGGTAATATACCAAGAAGAAAAAAAAACTATCATAAATATTTATGCAATTAACCAGATTGCCCCAAACTACATGAAGCAAATATGGGCAAAGCTAAAGGGAAATAGGGGCCTCTATCTTCATAGTGGTAACATCAATACACCATTATTATCATTAGATAGAAAATCTCAGGAGACACTCAATAAAGAAACAGATAGCTTGAAAAATACTTTACAAGAAATAGATCTAATGGGCATAGACAGAGCACTACATTCAAAAACAGCAGGATATAAATCTTGAGAGCTCATGTATCATTCTCCAGGTTAGAACACATTTTATATCATAAAATAAGTCTCAATAATTTTAGAAAAATTAAATTTATGCAAAGCAATTTCTCTGACCACAATGGAACAGAGCTGGATATTAATAAGGGACAAGGAAGCAAAACAGCCACAAATATATGGAATTTAAACAACACATGCTGAATCAATTGGTGTGTCAAAGGGGAAATTGCCAGAGAAATCAGTAACTACCATGAAGCAAATGAAAACAGGAATAGAGCATATGAACATTTTCAGACACAGCTAAAACAGTGTTGAGAGGGAAATTTATAACCCTACATGCCTACATAAAATAAGAGCAAAGAGCTAAAATCAAAGACCTAACTGCATACCTGGAAGAAATAGAAAAAGAACAACAAACTAATCCAAAAGCAAGTAGAAGGAAGGGAATAACAAAGATTAAACCAGAATTAAATAAAATTGAGAATAAAAATAATTAGAAAGAATTAACAATATCAAAAGTTGGTTCTTTGAGATTAATAAAATTGGCAAACCCTTAGAAACATTAACAAAGAAAAAAAAGAGAAAATTTGCAAATTAAAAAAAAAAATTAGAAATGAGAGAGGGAATATCACCACTGACCATACAGAAATAAAGAGTGTTGCAAGAGGATACTTTGAAAAATTGTAGGCCAATAAGATGGAAAATTTAGATAGATGAATTTCTAGAAACACACAAGCAATCTACATTGATGAAATAAGAAATAGAAGAACTCAACAAACTAATCATAAACAATGATATTGAGGTAGTCATCAAACCCTACCAACAAAGAAAAGTCCAGGACCAGATAGATAGTTCATGTGTGAATTCAACAGTCATTCTGCAAAGAACTAATACCAATCCTACTTAAATTCTTCCAAGAAAATGAAGTGGAGGTGTGGCAATTTTAGATTATTTATGAATCCCCAAAACTGAAAGATTATGTTTGTAAACTAGTCTATTCATCTGGGTATGATACCCTTTGATTGTATTAAATTCATTTGAGGGGTCTTTGATTAGATTACTTGTTAAGCTTGATTTCAGGATTTTTGATTTTACCACATCAGTAAAGGGTGACTTAGGTTGAGTCCTCATTCCCATGGTGGGTCTCATATAAACAGACTCAAATGGACAGACAGACACACAGGAGGAGAGAGCTCTGGCATTTTGATCCTGCCATGTGACAAAAAAGAAGAAAGCTCAAGCAGCTGAGGCTCTGGAGAGAGATGATTTATTTATTTCCCTGATATCTTACAGCTGAGATTGGGAAGAGACCAGACCAGGCAATCCTGGGATAGGAGGCCCAGAATGAAACAAGTCTGATGCCAGGATAGAGAGGGTCACTTAAGCATGAAGCCTCAAGAGACAAGGCCACAAAGCACAAGAGGAAGAGGAAGTCCAGGGATTAAGGACAGGCCAGATAGAGATCACCTGCCATCTTGCTTCAACAGGTCAGTTGACTTTGGTGAGAAAGCACCGCTTACGGTGTCTTGAGCAAGAATTTCCACAGCCTTGGGATGGTGAGTTTGTACCCCAAATAAATACCCTTTATAAAAGTCAACAAATTTCTGGTAGTTTGCATTGACACCACTTTGGTAGACTAATAGAAGAAGGAACATTATCTGACTCATTCTGTGATGCCAACATCAACTTAATACCAAAGCTACATGATGATGCTACAAGTAAAGAAAAATACAGACCAATCTCTCTAATGAACTTAGATGAAAAATCCTCAAGAAAATGCTTGATAATTGAACCCAACACAGACTATACTAATTATTCATCATGATAAAGCGGTTTTATCCCAGATGTGCATGGATGGTTCAACATAAGAAAATCAATATAATATACCACATTAACAGGTCAAAGGAAAAATAGCAAATGACCATCTCAACTCAGAAAAGGCATTTGACAATATACAATATCCTTTCCTGATAAAAACATTTCACAAATTAGGAATAGGAGGAAACTTCCTCAATTTGATAAAGGGCATGTATGAAAAACTCACAGCTAATATCATATGCAATGGTGAAAATCTAAAGCCTCTCCCTCTAAGATCTGGAGCAAGACAAGGATGTCCACTGACATCACAGTTATTCAACATTGTGGTAAAATGCTGTAGGTGTCTTTGGGGAAGGCTGGGAGAAAGATTAACAGATAAATTGTTGGCATTGTAACAGGGTCCCTCCCCAAGGTGACCCGGCCTTCTCTTTCAAGGGGCTCTGAGTCTGTTTCAAGTCTGGGAATTGATTAAGGGGTCATGACTCTCTTTTTCTGTAATTAGGATTTTGTTCACTTTCCCTAGAACACGTCTGCTTATACAGGCCAAGTAACAGTTTCGTAGACTGCCTATATATTTTCATTCTACTAACCCATTATCTACTAGCCAATGTCTTAAGGTTCTTTTCATGAGACATTTTAAAAATTACCATTAAAGTATTTCTTTATTTATTTTTAAACAAATAAACTTTACTGATACATATTAATAAAACATAAAATTCAGCCAAAGTGTACATTCAATGGTATTTTGCCTAATCACAGATTTGTACATTCATCACTTCAATTGTTATTAGAGCATTTTCATTAATTCAATAATAATAAACAAAAAACAGAAGAAAAAGAAAATTCCTCACCTCTCAATCTCTCTATGTTTCCACTGCTGTACATAGTGCTATTTTTGGCTATTCTTGCACAATTATTTATTTGTTTGTTAAGCAGTTTTATTGATATATATTCACATATCATATGATCTATCCAAAGTGTACAAAAAATGGCTTTCATTATAATCACAATGTTGTATATTCATCATCTCAAAAATTTTAGAACTATTTCATCACTCCAAATAGAAATATTCCACAGCCTTAGCATTCCTTCCCTAGCCCTACATAACCACTAATCTAAATTCATCTGTATAAATTGATATATATTTACATTTATATAAATGGAATCATGCAATATGTAGGACTCTACTTCTGGTCTCCTTCACTTAGTATAATGTTGCTGTGTTTTTAGGTCTGATATTAACATTTTGTAGTATTAACATACATTTGTTCCAATTCAAAGAAAAATGGTCTTAAACATGCAATTTTACATTTATTCATATATCACATAATATATTTATATTTCACATAATATACTTAGTTCAAAATAGGACAATCACACAGTATTTGTCATTTTGTGTTTGACTTGCTTCCCACAACTTAATGTCCTCCAGGTTCATCCATGCTGTCATATGTTTCACAACTTTGTTTCTTCTAACCACTGCATAATATTCCATCATGTGTATACTCCACAATTGGTTTATACATTCATTAGTTGATGGACACCTGGTTTGTTTCCAACTTTTGGTAATCATGAATAATGCTGCTTTGAACATCGGTGTGCAAATGTCTATTCATGTCACTGCTCTCAATACTTCTGGGTATATACTTAATAATGGTATTGCAGGGTTCTATAGCAAGACTATACTCAACTTCCTTATGTTATTTTGATTACTGCTTTGATTCTGCTGTATATTATGGTAGACACACCCTCCTTGGCTTTGGTGGTCTTCTGACAACCTGGATCATATTATCCCCATTGTGTATAAAATATCCAAGTTCAGTGACACCAGATCAAATTGTTATATCTGACCGAGGGATAAGAACAACCACAGAACTCTTCATGGATCAAGTAGTTAGACTCATATATTTATTCCTCACAATCCTGATGAAATGTGTGTTCTCTGGACATTCTTGGTTTAGAGGAGCAAGTCATGATACATCTTTAACAATACAAGCTTCCTAAGCCTTTGATCCCCTTATCCACATTATACCAGGACAGTTCTGGCATTTTGACTTCAGACAATGTAAGCCATATTTTGTCCCACACTTCAAACAAAAATCCAAACTTTTAGAACTACTTCTAACCCTCTGAGCTACAATATGAATCCAGAATCTGTTTAGTAGATCCATAGCAATACATTCAACCTGACCCAGCTTTATATTCCTTCTACAATTATCCCACACCCTTACTATCCATTCCCACAGACATTCCCCTGATTTCTGTCTATATAAATTGAAAAAAATGACACAGTTCTTTAGCAATGTAGGATACCCCTTATGGGTCACTCACACTTTGTATCTCATCTGTTGGAGCCTGTTGGGCCTTCAGTCTAGATATAGGTCTGGAAGGAAAGAGGGGTAGTTGGGGTGGGTCATGAGAAGAATTAGAATTGTCTTACAAATCAACCATCTCAGGGCATTCTATTGCATTTTAATCTGGTGTAACCAGATTAATCTCTTTAGATAAAAGAGTGTGAATGCTTTTCTCAGGGAAGATGTTATTAGGTTTAACAGGAATAACATAATTAATATCTTTAGGTGAAAATTGAATGGCTAATTCCTCAGGGCAGACGATTACAGATTTATCTGGCTAAGACTCATCAGAATCTAGAGTTTCAAAGGCCCCACTACAATTATTATTGACCCATATGTCACCATTTCACTTTTCAGGATCCCATTCCATTCCAATAATTGCCCTCACATTAACAACAGACACCTTGCAAGGTTGGGAATTTAATTTACCTTATAATTCAGCGAATTACACAATGAGGCTTTGGGTGTGGTTTTCAGAAATCTCACACTTGAGGTTATAGGAAATAAAATTTTCTTTCACTGTGTAAAAAGAAATACTTTCTTTCATATGGTACTTAAGTTGAGACTATGAGGATTTTAGGTGATCCCTTTCTTTTATAACTATATCCAGCATATTTAGGGAAAAAACAGCCAACATCATTATACTTGTATTTCAAAAAAAAATTTCTTTTAAGGTGTCAATAATCAGATTAATCAGATTAATCAATTAATCAGATTAGAGAACCGATTTCAAAAATCTAGAACCAATTCAGAAATCTCATTCTTAAGATGTTTCTAATGACGCACTCCCAGTACCAAAACTATATTAGTCAGAGACCTCTAGGCATAAAGACTGATGTGATATATGATAGATATAGATGATATAGATATATATAGATACAGATATAAATAGATGATATAAATATAGATGATATAGATATGAAATGAGATTTTTATGAAATTTGTTTCATGCTGTGGGGATGAGCAATTCCAAATTCTGTAAGGCAGGCCATAAGCTGGTGACGCCGATAAAGATTTTGGATGGATTCCCCAGGTTAAGCAGACTGCCTGAAGTTGATTTGGAAATTCTCTCCTTTGACTGCTGAAATCACTTGTTTTAAAATTTACAACTGATTGGATAAGATTTTTTTTTATCATTTTTGAAGTCAGTCTCCTCAGTTGATTGTATATCTAATCAGCCATAGATTCAATCAACTTACTGATGATGTAAGTCCATGAAGTATCCTTACAGTAAAAATCAGGCCAATGTTGTTTGACTGAAAAACTAGACAACATAACTTAGCAAAGTTGGCCCATGAACTTAACCATCACAACATAAAATTTTAAAAAATAATAACTCATTAAAATATTTCAATGTATCTCAGAAATAAGTATTCTACAATGATACCATGTTCATGATGTTGATAGGATATGGCTCAACAGTATGGTCAATATTAGTTATTCTGTGGTTTGAAAAAATGAAGCAAACTCACACTGACATTTGGTGCTAAATTTGAGAGTTTAAATCAGTGTGATAGAGTCTCTTAATCCTCCACAATTGTTGTCTTGTCTCAGACATGCCAATAAAATTAAGGTTAGCTTTGAACTGTTGCTGAAATTACTCTGGTGTGTGTTAGTCATTCTAATACTCTCTTTCTTAGAAACAATTTTCCTCATGACATGTATTCTTCCTTACTGCACTGAATAATAAGGACACCTGGTTGAAACACAGGCAATCTTGATGGTCTTTGACTTAAGAGCATTGAAAATTACCAGATTAAAAGATTAGTGGAGGTAATCTAAGCACCTCATAAAATATATGTATATATATATATAAATAACATTTTTGTAAGCAAATACACATATATATGCATATATATTTATATATCATTTTGCAAATGTTTGTATGTATTGTGAGAATTTTGATTTTTACCCCCAATAAAAAAATAAAATAAAAACCTTAGAAAACAAACAAACAAACAAAAAAACAGATACCAAAAAAGAGAGGTACCTGAAATTACTAAATATATTTGTCAATAAACACTTCTCCTGTTTTATATTCATCAATAAAGACATTGGATATTAAAAAAAAAAAAAAATTAGTGGAGAGGATAAACATCATTCATAGATGCATGAGAAATTTCACCACAGGTTGGATACTATAGTGTCCAATGAAAGACAAGAAATAAAATTAAATAAAACAACAAACACAAACACAATATCAGAACAAATAATTCCTTCAATAGTTTCATCAATAGAGCCAGTAGATCTGAGGAAAGAATGAGTGAAACTGAAGATAAGTTAAAAGGAATTATCCAAACAGAAATAAAGTTGATGGAAAAACAAAGAATGGAAAATATATCCAAGAGCTCTAGGACAATAACAATCATTTTAATATACATGTAGTTAGAGTTCTGAATAAGATTAGAGAAAGAATGGAACAGAAGAAATATTCAAGGAGATAATGACATAATGATAAGACTCTTACAAAAATAAGGAAATATATCAAACTTTCTACACACAAATATCAGCTAATCTCTGTTCTTTATCCTCTGTGCAATTATTCTACCCAATACTAAGTGTATTTTTAAAAATACTGCATTGGACAGGAGTATTTATATGCTTATATTTACAAGTATAAACTTTTACATCCATATACTATTCAACTATATATTATAGACTATATTGGCTGAGTCTTACTTTTTAAAAAAATTAATTACTGAGTATTTTAATTTGTATATTCACTCCACTTATTTTTAAAATCATTATTTATGTGCTATTTTCATTTTAT
>JAKSZT010038590.1:307434-336215 GCA_026826555.1 Tolypeutes matacus
ATAGAAATATGAAGGAAGGAAAAGAGATAGCATTGGTAGACCAAATCAATCTACACAGAGAATAGGATATCAAGGAAGAAGAAGCACAGCAAAGAAGAAACAAGCTAGCAGCTCCCAATTTAAGAAAAAAAAAGGGAGGGGGAAGAAAGAGGAACAAACAAACAAACAAAGAAAAACCAAACAAACACACAAGCAAGCAAACAAAGCTAAGGAAGAACAGCATTCCTTCTTGGGTGCTTGTGGAGCCTCTCAGCCTGCCTGTGTTAATCAATCAATTACCCTGAAAGCTCCTCTTTGCAGGTTTTGAGGCAGATTTTAGTTAGTGAACTAAGTGAAAATTTTTTTAAAGTAACCTTTTTTGGTGAAATAAGGGACCCCAAAAAAGGCCTCTCTAGACCACCCCTTCTGCTCAGGGGACCTTAAATAGGCTCATGGAAACTTATCAAACACTTCCCACTGCCTGAGCCCCCCAGGGTTGCTGAAACTGAGATACTCCTCAGCACAGAACAATAAAATTGGCTGACTCTGCCCTCTTCTAAGCCAAGTTTCCATATCCCAGGGCAGCTAGGTAAACCAGGCTTCCTCAGCAGATTTGCCTCTCCCCTCAGCCCAGCACCACTTCAAGCTGGCTGGTGTGCTCCCCTAAAGCTGCAAGGGGGTCCAGGCAACCAAACCCTCAGAAAGGAAACCCCTCTCCATCCTCTGCCAGAACCCTCCCACTCTCAGAGTATGCTCCCTCTCACTGGGTTTACGGTGGGTGTCAGGCCTCGACCTAGTCCTTTACCATGGGGTTGGGGCTCAGCTGTCCACATCCATGATTTCCAGCTGGAGAAAAATTCACGGTTTTATCTTGAGCAATCCACCTCCCTGTCCAGCTCCCTCCAGATCAATGTCCCTAAGGCTCTCACTCCATGGGCTCCAAGAATGGCCCACTTGGGCAGGATCCTGTCCCCAGTCAGTTGTCCTATAGTATAAAGGGCCCAGAAGAGCAGGGGAAGCCTTCCCCAGGGAGTCCACCTGCTCAGATCAGCATCAGTGGATGGAGGCTCTACATGCTCCTTTTGTGTCACAGAAGAGAATTCAAGGACTATATCTTACATTATAGTTTACACTTTGCCCCACACAATTTTATAGGTTTTGACAAAATTCATAATGGCCTGTATCTGTCATTGCAATGTCATGCAGGTAAATTCCAATGTCTCAAAAATGCCTCCATCTTGTACATATTCTTCCGTCTACATCCCCTCTGAACCTCTGGTGCCCACTTCCTTTATATCAATGATACAATTCTTCCATTTACTAGAATAATCATGTTTTTGTTAGTCCATATTTGCTTTCCCCCTTTATGTTTGTTCATTCCTCAGTCTTGAGGATTTTGGGATGGTGATGCCCACAATGTCTCTGACAGAGAGGGCTTATATGTAATAGGGGAGATGGATGGAACAGTATTGCTTGCTGTTACAGACACTTTGCTTCCTGGGATGGGCATTATCCATCTCCATCCTTTTGTTAATTGTCCTGGGTGAGTCTGATGAACTGGAGAATAGGTGTTGCAACTCTGCTGAGATTTAAGGTTCAATTGGCATATGAAATGACTGAAGATTTAAGTCTCTGCAACATATATTTAAAAAGTATAGTGTTAATTATAGGTTTAAATAAGAGACATAAGAGGTATGTGTAGGGAAATTATAAATAATTCTAACCCTGTTATATTGGGGAGGATATAGTCCTAAGTAAGTCCCATTGACAGTGTATAGAATTCCTGAGATTCTTTGTTTATAGTGTCTAGATGTCTCTAGAGCCCTCAGAAGCCCATATTTGAGGCACAATTTACTGTGGTAGTCAATGAGAGCCTGCTGTGACATGCATAAGCATAACCTCTTGAATAACCTCCTGACTCACTTTCAAGTCACTTAGTTGTGAAAACTCATCGGTATTTAGTATTTCCCCTTTTGATCAAGGTCTTTTTCCAGATTTGTTGCTAGTTGTTGCTTGGTAATAATCCCTCATTACCATGGGGGCTACTTCCTGGGAGTCATGTCCCACCCTGAGAGGAAGGTAGTGTGTTTATATGTTGAATTTAGCTTAGAGAGAGGCCACATTTGAACTACAAGGAGGCTTTCAGGAGGTAACTCTTAGGCAATGTATTATACTAGGTTAAGTTGAAATTTCACTAGAAAAGGTTCATAATTACAACCATCAATATCAAGGGCCTGTTATAATGGTCTGTCTTCCCTCTCCAGACATCACCCTTGCACTCAGGGGATTCTTGCTGCTCTAATTTAGCAGGACTTCCTAAGATAGGAATTCAATATCTTTTCAATTATTGTGTGGACCTCTCCTAATGAGACAATGCCCTGTGTCCACTTGAACATTTTCATATGCCATAGAGGCTTGTCCCAGGTGCACCACTCCCCACACATCCCCTATCACTGACAGTGCACACCAGTGATCCTCCACTGCCACAATTGTGACCCTTCTGTGATCCAACTCCCCCCAAAACAAAGCCAAAAGATAAATAAAAATGGTAATAAAATAAAATAATTATTAAAAATAAAATATAATATACAAAAAATAACAATAAAATAACATTTTAAAAATTTCATTGTCTTTCATACTGTAAGATCTGTTATCTTTTATGTACAGTGACAATTTATTCTGTATATTCCCCCAGTGACTTATTTTTTTTTTTTTTTTACTTTATCTTTAAAGAAGCTTTAGGTTACATAAAAGTCACATAGAATATATAGGGGGTTGCTATAAACTGAAACCCCTCCCACTCTCCTCTGTTAATAACTTTTTACAAGTGTACAGCATGTTTGTTACAATTGATGCCAAATACTGAAGCATTGCTGCTAACCATGGTCAATGGTTTACATTATGGTTAACATTTTGCCTGTATAATTTTATAGGTTTAGACAAAATTTAAAATAGCCTGTATTCCTCATTGTAAAATCATGCAGAACAATTTCAATGCCCTGAAAATATCCTGTGTTCCATCTATTCTATTCTTCCCTCCCTGTATTAGTCAGCCAAATGGGTGCTGATGCAAAGTACCAGAAGTCTGTTGGCTTTTATAAAGTTTATTTATATGGGTTAAAATCTTACAGTTACAAGGTCCTAAAGAATCCAACTCAAGGTTGATTTCTTACCCAAAGTCAGTTGCCACATGTTGAAACAAGTTGACAGGTGATGTCTGCAAGTTTTCAGCCTTCCTCTTTCCCCTTAAACCTCTGTGGGCCTAGCTTCTTCAAATCTCAGCTGTAGGCTGCCTTAGGGCTCCTGTTCTCTGTTCTCTTCAGTTTGTAAACTATCATTTGAATAGCTCATCTCTCTTCCTGGGGCCACAGAATCAAAGTTCTCTTCCATGTCTGTGGAGTTCCCTTCCTCTGTGTATCTTCTTCTATGTGCCTTTTTGAGTGACTGTCCATTTATATAGCCCACCAATGGGGTGGGGACTCAACCCTGAGTTCTTCCCTACTGACATGGTTGAATCAAAGCTCTAATATTATATAACTTAATCAAAGTCATCTCAGCTGAATCTAATATAATCAAAGGGTATTATGCCCAGAGGAACAGGCCAGTTTTTAAGCACAATCTCTATCTCTTTTTGGAATTCATAAATAATATCAAACTGCCACACTCCCCCCACCCTCAGGGCCTATGTTAACAACTATGTTTCAGTTTTTGAAGAATAAGGTTCATAGTTTCATGCAGTAATGAGCACTTGACATATTGGTCTGTTTTCTTTTATTATGGATTGCCTTTGTTCTCGAGAGATTATTGCCCATGTAATTGAAAACCTAGCAAGACTCCCCAGGATGGGAATTTAATATTTTCTTGTTTATTGTGTGGCTCTCCATTCACTGAGATAACACACTATGACAAGATGAACACTTCCACATTCCATAGAGGCATGCCCTAGGTGCACACTATCCCACATATCATCCCACCCCCGACAACCTGTACTAGTAATCCTCCCCTACCATGTTTGCCAAAAGAACATTCTCATCATCATAGTTTTAACTACAGACATGCAAGCCCCTGAGTTTACCTGCTTCTTCCTCCAACCTTGGCCCCAGTTCTAGGGATAGATAGTCCAACCCAATTCCCCACCCTACTCCGCCTCATAGTAACATTCTAGGGTGAGGGTCTTTTTAAATTATCTTAATGTTAAGACTTTCAATTTAAAGAAGGTCTCCTTTAAGCTCTGAACATTTCTTGTATGATTTTTTTGATAAAATTATTTTTTCATTGCCTTCCTCAGCAAATTCTCTACTACCTTTATAGCACATATATATTTTTTTGCACCCCTTGGCCAATCTCCTGAATAGCTAACTTTTTTTTTCTTTTATTCCTTCTCATTTTAATTTATTTTGTCATCTCTTTTAATTCTTTTTTTTTTTTTTTTTTTTTTTAACTTCCAGTTTCTGGAACCCAGAAGTGAAAGGAGAAGATGCTGAAATATGCATGCCACATGATGGAAAAGCCAAAAGATTGCCAACAGTCAGAAGATAATGGACCCTGGTAGGAAGCAGGTTCTTCAATCCTCTGATTCCATTGGCCAGTAAATTCATTAAGGCCACCCACTGTAGGGTATTTGTTTTAGCAGTACCTTTTTATGGATACAATAATTCCTTATGTTCCTCAGAGGATGCTAATTGGAAATTTTGAAAAACATGCTTCAGTGCCTGCATCAGTCCTGTTAAGACTGGATTCTGGCCCTGCAGTGTATTGAGAAAGACACACAGTCAGAAACAGGAAGGGGCTGGGGACCTTGCTCCCCTGAAAATGATTTTCAGTCTATTCGTGTTGGTCTTTTGACTGTCCCCTTTCTTTGAGCATTGCAGATTCATGTTTGTCTGTTTATATTTATCAGGAGGCTGACTGGGTGCCCATGTCTGTGAGTGGGAATGGTCAATGTGGACTTCAGGCTGGCATGAGGGGAGATGGTCTTCATTCCATGGACTAGCAAACATGAAGAGTTGTTTTATCTGGTAATCTGCTAACTT
This sequence comes from Tolypeutes matacus, assembly GCA_026826555.1. Classification (NCBI taxonomy): domain Eukaryota; kingdom Metazoa; phylum Chordata; class Mammalia; order Cingulata; family Chlamyphoridae; genus Tolypeutes; species Tolypeutes matacus. The sequence goes on from JAKSZT010038590.1 coordinate 312,447, forward strand.
TCTTGTTCTTCCAAGATCATTCCCTTCTTGTTTGTAGAATTCCCTCTTTGAGGGTTCCTTCTGACTCCCCAAGCACTGGGTTGTGTACAAAAGCTTGGCCAGTGTTTGTTTACTGGCTGCCAAAGGAAATAACAAGCAATGGGTTGGCTTAAACAATAGGAATTTATAGACTCATGATTTTTTCTGAGAAGCCCAAAATGAAGTTATCATCAAGCTGATGCTTTCTCCCAAAGACTGCCACATTCTGGAGCTGGCTGTTGGGGATCCTGGGTCTTTGGCTTTTCTGTCACATGGTAATATACACAGCAGCCTTTCTTGGCTTCTCCTTTCTATTCCAGCTTCTGTTGAATTCCAACATCTGGCTGTGACCTCTGGCTTTCTCGTTCTCTGTGACCTTCCCTATAAGGCCTTCAGCAATAGGATTAAGACCCTTCCTGATTCAGTTTGGTCCATGCCTTAATTGATGTAAACTCATCAATAGACCCACATGATGGATTAAATTTAAGAACATGCTTTTCTGGGGTATATAGCTCCAAACCGCCTCAACCAATTACATGTACTTGCCTCACCTCACCCCACTTTGCTCCACAGCTCTATCTCAGATGCCCATCAGCCCTCTGGTCAGGTGAGGCCTTTCTACAGGGCTCCATTTGTTTCCCTCCTACCACCTGTGTCCAATGGGGAATGATGGAAGAGGAGCTTGGCTAATGCCTCTGGGGTTAATGACCTGAACAAAGGTGAACTAGCTAGAGGAGGGGACTGGGGATAGGATCCAGAAGGGGAGGTAAGACTTGCATGCACAGGGAAGTCACTCCTGAGCCCAGGGCTCCAGAGGTGGCTTGGGTCTGTCCAGGGTCAGGAGATTGTCTGTTCATGATGATAAGTTACAGAGCTTAATCCAGACTTAGAGAAGGAGGTCCATGGAGATTCCTGAAAAAGTCCCCTGAGAAGCTCAGTGGGCTTTTAGCCTTCTGCCATGTTTGAGTAATTTCATTAGTTACTTCATATAGAGGGAAAATAGTTGAGAAGTGTTCACGAGATCAGAAGTCAAAAGAGGTCTGTTCAAAGTGAGACAACAATATATGAGAGGGAGTCCAGCTCTAGGGACAAATTCTGTGCAATTCAGTTCTTTCTAGGAGTGGAGGATGTACCAATGCTCACACCTTCCTAGTTCCTACCTACCTAGATGAGCCATCAGCACATCTTGGAGAGTGGGCCACCAGCACATCCTGCCATTTCTGTGTTGGAGTCTTTTCCCTGGGGTTCTGAGAGGCAAACCTAGTTGAGGATGACCCAAGCTGGGGGTGGGGGGATATGGTCCATTTTCAGTTCAGGTTGTAATTTATTGTGTTTGCAAAACAATGTTCTATTCATTTAAAGTTTAATGTTTTGAACTCCGGCTTTCATCTACCTAACTTTATGTCCTGGACATCTCTGCATGTCAAAGTTTAGAGATTTAAGGTTGACCTTTTAGTCCCTGGATGGCATTTCCTGATGTGGGTGTGTCAGTGTCCTACTCATGGACACTTAGATGGATCCATGTTTATGAGCCACATTTGAAGGATATCTCTGTCCTTTGCCCTTTCCTTGGAATGAAATCCTGGAAGTGGCTGGAAGAGTGGAGGGAGTGGGCCTTTGTGCCCACTGGGGTGGAACTCAGCAGAGGAGGGGATTAGAGGAGGGCATGTGGGGGTTTGGGCCCAGGAGTGAGAAGGCAGTGAGAAGAACAGGCATGTGGGATGTTCTCCCAGGTTTGGGGGCAGACTGTAGATCTCTCAGTGTGGATAGTGCCATCTCTGCCCTCCTATCTCAGCCCCCTGCCTGTCACATGAGTGACTCAGCAACTGTCAACTGCAGGAATCATCCCTCAATCCTCATTTTCCCAATTCTCTTAGTCTTCATTGTTTTCTGAGCAGTTTGTCTAATACTGTTGGGAGCAAGTCAAGCTCTTTCCCTCAGGGTACTCAGGTTAACAGTGGACACAGAAATAAGCAGGCAATCATTAGAAAAGAGCAGCAAATGTTATCATGGTATGAAGTGGGAAACCAGGGAGGCAGCTGGCCATGTGTGTCCGGGTATGTGGAAGCATAAGCAGCATGAGACAGGCAACCCTTCCTTGGTGGGGGCAGCTGTGCCCTGAGACCTGTGCCTGTTAGCACAACTCAGGGGTGTTCTCAACCACTTCCTCCATCCACTCCACTCTGCAGACCTGGGACCTTCACTCAGGCTCACTCTCAGTCACATCCCAACTCCATTTCCCAAAGCTCTGCCTGTCCAAATTTTGGACATATAAATCAGCTCCTTCAGTGACACATTCTGTTCAGTTGTGTTCAGTGACACACAATTCTTGTACCATTAACTTTGAAAGAATTGCAAACTTAGAGAAACTTACAAATAGAGAAAAAATAATCTTTCCTTTTTCTTAAGCCATTTGAGAGTAAGTTATTGACCTGATCCCCAAATTATTCCCCTAATATGTTTATGTGCATTTCCCACAAATAAGGAATTCTACATAACCATATTACAGTCTTCAGTATCAGGAAGTCAACACTGAATCTGCCATCTAGACATCAGACCCATTAAGATATTATAATAGAAGCAGATACACAGGAAGAGAGGGTGTTCCATAGACACAGCCCCAGAAACAGATGAGACTGATAGCCTACTACTGACCTTATGGAGATAACAGAGCCGCTAACACCAGAAAGAAATGAGCCCTGGGAGAGTGATGAGTCTTATGCCAGCCTACAGTTGAGATCAGAAGAAGCTGGGACCACAGAGCCATAAGAAAAAGGAGGAAGGTTGAAACCTTGCAGATATCACCCACCATCTTGTGTCAACACATGGCAAGAGACTTTTGGTGAGAAAGTACCTCTTATGGTACCTTGAGATGGACTCTTTAGGATGGAGTGACTGTATTCTTCTACCCCAAATTAATACCCTTTATAAAAGCCAACAGATTTCTGGTACTTTGCATCAGCACCCCTTTGGCTGACTAATACAGAAATTGGTACTGGAAAGTGGGGTTTTGCTTTTGCAATTACCAAAATGCTGGAACAGTTTTATAAATGGGTAAGGGGTATTTTTTGGAGGAATTGTGAGATCCTTGCCAGCAAATGCCTAGATTACTTTGAAGAGACTATTGGTAGGAATATGGATGTTAAAGAGACTTTTTATGAGGCCTTAGAATTAAATGATGAATTATTAATGAAAAAGGGATGAAAGACAATCTGTGTTTTAAATTCAAGGAGAATTTAGCAAGATAAATTCCTGATGTTTTATGGAAAGCAGAGTTTGAAAATGGTGAGCATGGGCATTTAGCTGTAGAACTTTTCAAAATAAATTCAGAGAATATGGCTTGGCTTCTCCTTGCAGCTTATAGTAAAATGCTAGATGAGAGAGATAAACTGAAGACTGAATTGTTGGGCACAATGAAACCAGAAGCTGATTCTGGAAATTCCAAGCCTCTGGAAATCAAGCCACCAGATGTTAGTGCCCCATTTGAGGAATGAAATAAACTTGTAAGTTGTAAATCAGCATTCAAAATGCAGTTACCTAAGAAAGACATTTGGAAAATCTTACTGTCTGATGACTTGATCCCCTGCTTCTTGTATGCTAAACCAACAAGATTTTTGAGAAAGCTGCATAAACAAAACCACTGTTAGCCTGGACAAAAATGTACATGTGGGGAAAGATGGGAAAATGGCTTTTAGAGGAAAACTGTGGCAGTTGAGATGTGGAATTAAGACATCTCCTTGGGCCAAGAGAGGAACCCCACTTATGTATACAGAGAGGGTGAGTTTGTCCCAGCAGTTGAACAGGTTGGATGTTCCCACCCACTGTTCATGGAGTTTTTCTGCTGCAGGGTACAGAGAGGTTGGAGTACATTCCCCAAGGGCTAGGGAGGATATGGTTGACACCTCATAGGTCTGAGAGCATGAGCCTGTCCCAATGGATTAGGGAAGTCCAGATCACAAACTCTTTGCTCTGAGAATGTAGGGCCTGAAGGCCAGAGATTAGAAAGAATGTTGCCTGCCCCCCAATACTAAGAGGGTGGAGGCTTTACCCCAAAGTTTGGGGAATGTGTGGCCATCACCTCAACATTCATCGAGGATGAGGTCTGGAGCTCAGTCACCACCCAGATGCTTGGTGAGGGTGAAACAAAGAAAATGGCCATTGGGTAAGCCTATGTAAAAGGTGGGCCCCCATGAGGCCCCAGGCAGAAGAAATCAGTATCTTAAGAATGATTTTCAGTCTTTGAAATCTAATGATGTATGCCCTGCAGGTTTTTGGAACTGTAGGGGAGAGGGGACTCATTTTTCCTCACAAATTCTTCTTATGGGAATGCAAATGTTTATCCTTTGTTTGTCCCTTTGTATATTGGAAGCAGATAAATTGATTGTGAGTTTCATAGGTCTACAGTCAAAAGAGACTGCCCCAAGACAAACTGTATTTCTTTAAACTGATTGTGATATGATTTTATACTTAACATTGTTACTGATTTAAGGTGTTTTTTTTTTTTTAATATTGTAAGATCTTTTTGGAAAACAGAGGTGGGAGTGTGGCAGTTTGATTTTATTGATGAATTGCAAAAAGAAATACCAACTTTGTTTTTAAACTGGTCTTTTCCCTTGGGTGTATTAGATTGGGTTAGACTGAGAAGTTTTACTTCTATGTTATTCAATCAAGATTTGGGCTTTTATTTGACCATGTAATTAGAGTGGCTCCTTTTGAGTCCCCGCATACAGCTAGCCTATAGCTTTGGCTATGTCAATCAAAGACAGGGGAGTAAATACATGGAGAAGGAGAACACAGAAGCAGATGTACAGGAAGAGAGAGTGTTCCATAGACATGGCCCCAGGAAGATAGATGAGCCTGACAGTCTAAAGCTGACCTTGTGGATAGAGCAGAGCAGTTGAGCCCAGAAATAATTGAGCCCTGGGGAGAGAGATGAGCCTTATGCCAGCCTACAGCTGAGATCAGAAGTTGCTGGGACCATGGAGCCATAAGAGGAAGGAAGATGCCTTTCAGACATCACCTGCCATCTTGCACTAACACATGGAAACAGTCTTTGGTTGATAAAGTACCTCTTTTTGTACCTTGAGATGGACTCTTTAGGGCCTGGTGACTGTAAGCTTCTTCCTCAAATTAAAAACCTTTAAAAGCCAACAGATTTCTGGTACTTTCCATCAGCACCCGTTTGGCTGACTAATACAATGCCAACTCTACCAGTCCAGTGGCTGAGAACTGGGCAGTAGAGGTCTCCCACCTCAAGTATTGATGTTCCAAAAAGCAGCAAGTCATGAAAAAAATCAGGTTTCCCTGAGGCTTTAATGACCTCAGTGAGTATACACAGTGATTTAAGTTGCCCACCCAAGGTATGTTAAAGTCAATATGGGAAATAAGTAAAACTCCAAAGTAAAGGAAAATGTTGCAATTTTTATTTTAAAGCATTGGGAAAAATTTGGTTATAGGCCATTAATTAAAAAGAATGAAATTCTTGTGCAAAGCTGCATGGTCATAGTGAAAATTAGAGTAATTAGAAATAGCCTTCAAAGAGATCATTTGACTATGTTATTTTACAGTTAAACTTTTTGTAAGATAATGAAATTATAAGTAACATTAGTGATTTGTGTGTTTGGGCCTAACTTTCTATTTGTGTCTGCCTATTTGTTCAGTGTATATCACCATACTTCAGGATGGAAATATCAAATTAACAAATGAAAATTAATTAAAGATCTCTATTCAAATTGTTAAAAATTAAATATGTGCTTATATATGTGAAAGAATATTCCTGGATCCAAAATTAGGCTAAGCAAGATGAAAAGGTCACATAGAAATCTGAATAGAGAAACTATTTTGAAAGGGAAAAGGTTTTTCCTAAGCTCTTTGACCTACCCAGCCCCCAGGAATTTCATAGGGATAGGGAAGGCATTCCAATTCCAATAAGCCTAAAACAAATTTCTAAGGTCCTAAAACAAGCCCTGGAGAAGACACAATTCAGGAGAGGATCACACACTTTCACACTTTTACCTCACGTGGAGCTTCTTGATAGAAGAACTAAACTCTTAAGAACTGGTGAACACAGAGCCAATTTTAAAGACAGTGAAAGGATTTTTTATGCCTTGATTTTTTAAAATATCCTGACACTCAATGATATAAATGGAATAGAACTAGATGAATAAGTAGGGGGTTAGAGCAAAGTTGAGGTATCCATGATTCCCTGCAGAGTTCAATGCCAATATCATTGGCCATGAATCTTATGGCTCACATGGAATCAGGGTTTCATTTTGGTAGTAGTAGTTGCTTTTTTTGTAAAACTAAAATGGAATGGTGATAATCTTCCTTTCCACACTCTCCTCCAATCCTCCTCTCCTGTTTTTTAATTTTTTTCCTTTCAACCTTCAAAACTCATTTTAGTATTTTTTGCAGGGCAGGAAACTTGATGACAAATTCCCTCAATTTCTGTTCATCTGTGCATATTTTGAACTGTCTCTCATTTTTTATATGTCTCCAGGATTTTGGGTAAGCAAGCCCTGGAGTGTCTTATGCTGCTGCCTTTCTCTAGAAGCAATCATAATAATATTAAGAGCATTAAAATAATGTTAGGATGCAAATTTTATTCCCAGAGAAATCTCTAACAATATAATGCAAAATAGTGTAGTTAAAAAATCTAAAAGAGGAATGAAATTAAATATTAAATATCATATTAACGAAAGGAAGTAAGATATAAGAATCAGAATCACAAAATTATATGATATAAAGTGAAAATAACACATAAATAATGACTGCAAATGTGTTCAAATCCTGCAGTTAAATGCTATTTAACTGATTCTATTGGAAAACAATACCCAACTATATGATGTCTATAAGAAATGGATGAATATTAACAGGATGTGAAAATGTATATCTATAAATGAGCATATAAACACTACTCTGCAAAGCAGTACTATAAGAAAATATAAGCCTTTGAATTCCAGAGATGTGAATAGAGAATAAAATAAAAATAAAGACAATTTTCCAGAAAATTATAAATCTCCATATTAAACTCAGAAAGAATTAAAAACAGGAATAGAACTTTTTTAAAAAATTAAAGGCATTGAAAAATTGTCAAGGATAAAGTTATAATTTTCTTGAAATATAAGACTAATAGATTATATTTCCTTTCTGTTTCTTTTATGTGATTTGCTAAAAATATGTTCCTATTAGAGATGATATATTAGAGACCCAACAATAAAAATTCAGCCAGAAAAAAAGATTAGTCATAGTAAGTTTTATAAATTATTCTTTCTTTGACTATGAATATTACTTCAGAGTAAACTCTATGACTATAAAAATTGATTTCAATGCTGGGAAAAAACTCTCTCATGTTGACTTTGCAAACTATTGAGGAGGCATTGACATAGAAAGCTGTAAAAACCAAGGTTGGGAGCTGAGGTGGCTCAAGTGATTAGGCGCTTCCCTCCCAAATCAGAGGTCCCAGGTTCAGTTCCCAGTGCTTCCTAGAAAAACAAGGAAGACAGACAGACACATCAAGTGCAAAACAATGCAGGGGTGAGGAGAAATACATAAATAAAATAAATCTTAAAAAACAAACAACAACAAGGTCACTTAGTGTCAAATTAATTGATGCTGGCCTTTTCATCTCCAAATAAGCTTTCCACATATTACTGAATTTTTTATGAAGAATTGTAAATTAAAATTTAACCATATATATATTATTTATTTCATTCCTTCCTCTATTATATCAAATAGTTTCCAACATTGTGCAGTGTAAACAGTTTTCTTACAGGAGTTGCTTCTAAATATACATGGAAATTGACTTCATAATCATTTAGTTAATGAAATATTCACAAGAAAACATTTCCCCTGGTTGTAAATAGAGGAAGTAAGCTTTTGACCATTCACCTAATTAGAAAAACTTTATTCAATTCAGTACTTATATTTTGTTTCTTTTTGCATGTTTCTTTTAATATAATAAAGACCAACACACTAAAGCAGCAAACAAATTCCAAAAAGCATTGCTGTGGCTGATTACAGCATTACATCTGCCCTATTGATGTCATCAATTGATGACATTCCCAAGCCAGACTGGAGAAACTCTATCATGTTTCCCTTATGATGCATCAAAAATGCTCATTCATCTGGTGCTCACTCCTAGAATGTACTTAATTATGCTGCACAATTCAATGCAAAATTCATGATATTGTGGGTTTTAGAAAAGCCTATTATAACAAAGGTGTGGGTATATTAGAAATATTTAATAATAAAAAAATCAGGATATTACTGAAAATTCACTGTGATAAAATTGTACAAATTTAAAGCACATATAAAAATAAGCTTTATATGTACAACAAATACTTGGAAGAAAAAAATGTAAAAAAAATAACACTTATGAATGATTTTTATTCTCTTCTTTAAATTTGATTGTAAAATAATTTTGGGGAATAAAAAATGTTTAGTCCTATGATAATTTACTTTTAGATATAAAAATTGTTTCATTGTGAAAATGTTCTTTTCCATTCTTCATGTTTAACAATCTATCTTTTGAGACACAGGTTAAATAATTTCTCCAGAAATAACTACATTTTGACCCAGTCATAACATAGAGCATCACAAAAGAACACCCAAAATGCTGCTCAACATTATGTGGCTCCTAAGGGGAAGGGAACTCTTTGTTTCAAATTAATCATTGGCATCATACCAAGAAAGTTTCCATGGAAATTGGTCCCAGAGATGACCACATGTTGCATTATCAGCAATCCTCAATATAAGAGGTGCTGTGGCATTATCAGGGTGAAAGACGAGGGATACTCATCTCTGCTTGTGTTCAGAATAGCTTTCTGGTATATTTATAAAACATAATTTCCAGGTGAACTTTCTATCTGATCAAGACCTGAACAAAATTTTACGTTGATTTATTGTACCTCCAAAATAGAAATAATGAACAAAAAGTAAACTTTATCACAAAGGATATAATTACTATATCACAATAATGCTGATATTTCAAGCCCCTTAAAAATGGTTTCCATATTGCATTTGTGAGAATAATTTGGGTTGAAAACATCTAGACAGGTAACACTGAATGACGTTTTTCACCAGCTCTGACTCATGGTAAGTATTAATCCCAAAGATAGAGTGTATTAGTTTATCTAAAAAACTTGGAGTTCTTATAAGAAGAATATGTTTAAACATATACATGTCTTGTAGAGAGTCTAGAAATTCATAATAAGGAGTAGTTTGCAAAATATGAATGAAAGAAATGTTGGTTTGACTGGCAAATGTAAATGAGGTATAAATCAACATTTTGATATTATATAACAGAAACTGATATATATTGCATAATTAGAATGACTATGATGATGTCATAAACACTTCCCTTCATTAGCAGAATTATACAGGTTAAAATATTATGCCAAAGTTATTACTATAGCACACATTTATTAGATGAGAAAATGGGCTTAGGAAGTTAAGTAACTTTAAGTATTGATAGCTCTTTATTCTATTAAGGTTGGTTGACTTCAGAGCTCATGCTATTAATACGAAATTTCTACATATATTTAATTTCAGCAAAATAAACAAAAATGCACATTATGAAATAAATATTGGTAGATAGTTTTAATGCATCATCTACTGTGTTTTTGTATCAAATAAATTTAGTAGCAATGACAGTTCAGAAATTAGACCTTAGGTCTGAGGTCAAAATGGCGGGCCGGCCTGCTGTTGCAGCATCAGGCCGATGGCTGGATGGTATTCGAAAATGGTATTATAGTGCTGCAGGTTTCAATAAACTAGGGTTAATGCGAGATGATACGATATTCGAGAACGAAGATGTAAAAGAAGCCATAAGAAGGCTTTCTGAGAACCTTTATAATGACAGGCTGTTTCGCATTAAGAGAGCACTGGACCTGACCATGAAGCATCAGATTTTACCTAAAGAACAGTGGACGAAGTATGAGGAAGATAAATTCTACCTTGAACCATATCTGAAAGAAGTTATTCGGGAAAGAAAAGAAAGAGAAGAATGGGCAAAGAAATAATCATGTAATTGAAACCAAATGCAGCTTTCCTCAAAGTGCTTTTAGGAAGTTGGTAAAACTTAAATTGTACATTTTAAGGACTAATTGGGCTATAAATGTATTGATTTAAACAAATATCAGTTGTAATTATTATTGGAGTGTTTGAATTCTAAACCTTATAAAAACTTAACTACTTTTTCCCCTTACCTATAACACTCTTTCCAAACTTATAAGCTATATTTAGTTAGAGTTTAATTGCTGGAGCTCAGAGAGACCACTTTAATAAATTCTCCTCACTAGTTGGATAACCTCAGTTTACTAAAGGATAAAATGTTATACTATGTAGACTAGTCACCTTTATATTGACTTTGTAAGTTAGCAAGGTTCTTGGAAGCCAGCACCTTAAGCGCCTAACTTGCAAGTATGAAATGGAGTAAAAAGCAAGTGCCAGTACTTGATTTCACCTGAACTAAACAGAGCAGTCCAGGTTGCATACTTGAGAAGTCTTTAGTAGAATGAAAAGAAAGAGGAGTCTCTCCCCAGTTTGCCAAGATTGGGAACCAGCCCCAGGTCAGCCCACTTCAACCACTGGCCTCCAAAAGTATTGATTTTGCATCCTTCCAATAAGAAAAAATCATGTACACAGCCCCAATATGGAGATTTATAAATCATATATATGTACTCCTGTGCTAATATGTATATTAGAAAACAAAAGGTAGACATTGGAAATATAGATAAAAATGTAAAAACAAATTATATTTTCTCCCCATATCCCAGTGACTTGTCCACACCTGAAGTCATTGTTATAAAGTATATTGTGAGGATTGAATGAGTAATAGTTTAAAAGTTTTAAGGTTATAGGTTGATTGCCTTGAATATATATTAACAGTGTTCAATAATGTCCTTCCCACCTCTAAATTCAGAGATGCTTGCTTTGGTGGAAGTGAAAGGGATGGAAGCACAGCAAGCCAGGAAAGAATTGTGTGGAACCTGCAGCCTCCATACTTGTCCATAGCAAGCCATTGCTGTGAGAGGTGGGAAGATCTGATTGGGATGTTACCTTGAACAAAACAAAGAAAAAAAGAGTTTTAGGTTATATTTTAAATTCTTATAACAAAGAATCAGAAGTGTGTATGTTTGGTATGTCTTTGTGAGTGTATGTGTGTATATAAATTCCCTCCCTCACAAAAGAAGAGATACATTCCACATTCATTATGTTTGAGTTGCAACATGATCATAAGGGAATTCTTTGTGAAAATATTAGAAAACCTCATTAAGGGCCTATCTTCTAGTTGATAATCAGATTACTTTCTTTTTTTTTTTTTTTTTTTTTACCGGGAGGTCCCGGGTATTGAACCCAGGTCCCTCCATATGGGAGACGGACGCCCGACCATTTGAGCCACATCCGTCCCCCCTGATACACCTTTCCTAAAGTCATTCTTGTCAGTTCTCTGTTGGATCCAAGTTTGCCAGATCCTCATTTGACAATGATGTTGGTAAAAAACAGTTCTACTTTAACACAATAAAAGATTTGCCATTTCAAAAAAAAAAAAAAAGAAATTAAACCTTAGGTGAAATAATTTTATAGACTACATATTATCATTTATATTTAGAAGATGTGTTTTTACTAGATTATTTAATCAAATTTCTTCCAAAATTATATTTTCAACATAATTAAATATAAGAACATAGCTTCATAACTCTAATTCTATTAATTCTATATTTCCATTTTATAAAACCTAGGTTATAAAACATAGGTAAGGCCTACAAGACATGTATATGTTTAAACATATTCTTCTTATAAGAGCTCCAAGTTTTTTAGAGAAACTAATACATAAGCATAACCTCTAGAATTACAACGATTCATGTTGAAACATCTTGGCCATAAAAACACTTTTGTATTTAATACTTCCCCCCATTTGGTCTAGGTCTTTTTACAAATGTATTGTGGTTGGTGCTTGATAATAATCCTTCATTCCAAGGAAGCTCATCCCTGGGAGTCATGTCCCACATGGGAAGGGGGTAAGGTAGTATATTTATATGTAGAGTTTGGTTTTGAGAGAGGCCATATTTGAGCAACAAGGAGACATTCAGGAGGTAACTCATAGGCAATATATAATATTAGGCTAAGTTTCAATTTCTCAAGAAAAGCACTATAAGTACAACCATTATTATCAAGGGCCTAGGGTAAGGGTCTGTCTTCCTTTGCTAGGTACTGCCCATGTATTTGGGGTATTTATGCTGCTTTATTAGAGAATGTATCAGGACATCCAAGAATGGGAATGCAATATCCTTTGGTTATTGTGCATCTCCAGCCACTGAGATGATGTACCATGACCACTTGAATATATTCATATACCATAGAGGCATGTCCCAGGTGCACCTTTCCTCATGCATTCCCCCACCCCTGACACCCCACACCACTGATTCTCCCCTGCCACAGTTGTGACCATTCTGCAATCCAAAACCTCCCCCAAAACAAAGCCAAAAATCCAAATAACAAGAATAAGAAATTAAAATAATAAGTAAAATGCAAAACAAAAAATAAAAAGAATAAAAGAAATAAAAAAACATAAGATAAAAAATAAAGTACAATAATTTTTTTCAAATGTTTCTTTCTTCACCATAAGATCTATTATTTTTTGTGTACAGTGACAATTTTTCCTTATGTTCCCCAAGTGTTTGTTTTTTTTTTTTTTTTCCTTTATCTTTAAGGAAGCTTTAGGTGACAGAAAAGTCACATAGAAAATATAAGGGATTCCATATATCCAATCCCCTCCCCCTCTCCCACTTTCCCCTATTAATAACATTTTGCATGCCTATGGTACTTTTGCTACATTTGCTGTGCAGATATTGAAGGATTGCTACTAACCATTGTTCATGGTTTACATATGGTTTCTATTTTGCACCACATACTTTTATAGGTTTTGACAAAATTTAAAATGGCATATATCCATCATTGCAAGATCATGGAGAACAATTCTAACATCCTATGTTCTATTCTATTCCTTCCACCTCTTCCTCTTGGAAACTATAGTAAACTCTAAGATTCAATTTTTGAAGAATAAGGTTCATAGTTTCACGTGATAATATTGAGGGCTTGTCCAATTAGTCTGTTTTCTTTTATTAGTCACTTTCTATGTTCTTGAGAGATTTTTACCCCTCTGATTGAGAACATAGCAGTACTCCCCACGATGGTAGTTTAAAATTTCTTGTTTATTGTGTGGGTCTCCATCCACTGAGATAGCACACTATGACAAGATGAGCACTCATAATCCACAGAAGTATGCCTCTGGTGCACTCTATCCCATATATCTACCCAGCCCTGATGCCCTACATCAATAACCCTTCTCTACCATATTTGCCAGAACAACATTCCCACCATTGTAGTTTTAACCACAGACCTACAAATCACCAGAGTACACCTGATCCTTACTTAAAAACAAGAAAATATGAACCATATTAATGAAAAAAAAGGTAATGGAAATGGATTGCAAGATGAACCCAAACTTTTTATTATAATCCAAGGGGATTAAAACAGCTTTGTGCATATATTTGATGACTTTAGGAAAACAAGATGCTAATGAGGAAATATATGAGAAATCACAGGGGAAAAAATGCAAACTAAAATAAAGATGAACAAAATAGAAATTCTAGAGGAAAATTAAAAGATAAGGTAATGAAAAATTTGCCACAGCAGATTGAAGGCTCTTGAATAGTGCACCAGTAAACTTGAAACAAGATAAATAAATCTTTTCCAAAGAGCTACAAGAATAACAACCATAGCAACATCAAAAACCTATTTAAAAAAAAAAACAATGCCAGAGCCTTTGTGGGTCAAAACTAACAAATAAAGGTGACTAAAATTTCATATAACTTAGAGAAAACATAAATTTACAAATGTAAGAAACTCAGAACATCCAAAGCATGATAAATCCAATGTGAAAATGTGCACACCACAGAAGTATATTATAATAAAACTACAGAAAATGAAAGTTAGAAGGAAATGCTGCAAAGCAGCCAGGGTCAGGCTGGGAGAATATATGAAACGGTGAGTTAGGGGAGGGAAGGGGGAAATATTGGGAGTTTGGGGAGCAGTGAATTCATCAATTATGGTTGGCTTCTTATAAGAACAATAAGACCAGGAAAAAAACATCTACAAAGTGTGAAAAGACAACAAGAAAAGTAATTCTATATCTAGTGAAAATAGTATCATTTTACATTCCCACCAACAAAGAACAAGTGTTCCTATTTTTCCTCTCCAACACTTGTTATTTTCTGTATTTAATAATAGACATTCCAGTGGGTGTGAAATGGTATCTCTTTTGCTTTTGAATTGTGTTTCCCTAATGTTAATGATGTTGGGCACCTTTTCCTGTGCTTATTGGCCAATTATATATCTTTTTTGGAGAAAAATCTATTCAAGTTTTGCCCATTTTTAAACTGGATTGTTTATTTGTTGTCAATTTTTAGGATTTCTTTATATATTCTGGCTAATAAACACTTATCAGATATATTAATTCCAAATATTGTTCCCATTCTGAAAGTTATTTTTATTTTCATGATAAAATACTATGATGCACAAAGGTTTTTAACTGTAATGAGGTACAATCGAGCTATTTTTTCCTTTTCTTTTGCTGCTGTGCTTTTGGTGTAAATGGTAAGGAACTATTGCCTAAGACAGGATCCTGAAGATGTTTCCTTATGTTTCCCTTTCAGGGTTTGTCTTACTTTCCTGGATGCTAAACAAATACTATTAAAGGGGTGACTTAAAAATTTGGGAAATATGGCTCATGGTTTTGAGACTGGCAGAAGTCCAAAATCAAGGCATCAAAAAGGTGATGCTCTCTTCCTTATGACTATGGTGTTCTGGGTCTGGCTTCCAGTGATCCTTGATCCTTGGATTTTCTATCACTTGGCAATGAACAAGGTCATGACATTATCCTTTATTCTGTGCGTTCCATTGACTTTCAGCTTCTCTTGTGGAATTCTTTCTATGACTCAATTTCATGATGAAGGTCTCCAGGAATTAGATTACAGCCCAACTGTTCAATTCACACTTTAACTAAAAGTAGCATATTCAAAAGGTCCTATATAAAGTGGGCTCACACCCATAGGAATAGGTCACTATTAAGAAAATGTGTGTTTTTTTGTGATTTGTGGGGTTATATAATACAATCAGCAGCAGATTTAATAGTTTGGGCTCTTATATTTAGATATTTGATCCATTTTGAGTTATTTTTTATATATGGTGAGATGTAAGGTTCACATATATTTGCTTTCATATTTCTATCCAGTTTTCCCACCACAATTTCTGATGACCTTAATTCTTCCCCATTGAAATATTTTCCACCCTTCTCAAAATTCCATTGGCCATTCACATGAGGGTTTGTTTCTGAACTCCCAAACCAAATCCATTTTTCTATATGTTGGTCCTTGTGCCATTATCATGATGTTTTGATTACTGTAGTTTTGTAAGAAGTTTTTTTTTATTTTAATATATATATTTTTAAAGATACTTAGACTACATAAATGTTACACAAAAATTGTAGCTATTCCCATATGCCCCACCTCCCACTCCTCTCACAACCTCCCACATAAACATTATTCATTAGAGTGGCACATCACCTGTAATAGATATACACATCTTGGGGCTTTGCCACCAAGCATGGACCAGAGTTCACATTGTAGACCACAGACTCTCCAACACAGTTCTGCATGTTATATGATGATGGTATAAAATGGCCTATATCTGTCATTGCAATGTCACTCAAGATAAATCCCAAGTCCCAAAAAAGCACCTGTATTACAACTGCTCTTTCCTCTCCCTGCCCCCAAAGCATCTGTTGGCCACTGGCTCCACATTAATGTTGTAATTAGTTCCATTGTGTGAATAACAATATGCCCATAACAGAATATAGTCTATAGCTCTTCCCCTAATACTGAGAAGTCTGAGATGGTGATGTCCACTCCATCTCCAAGCGAGAGGGGGCTTATTTCCCTAAGGCAGTGACACTTCCTTGTTATATTGCCATAAGAGCATTCCCACCTCTGTACTTTCAACCTCATACCCACAAATCCCAACTGTTCACCTGGTCCCTCTCCCATTTCTCCCCTCAGTATCATGGGTATTCTAACCCACCCTTCCCAATCTACCCACCGATCAACCCTGCACCACCCAACCCAATATATCAGTATCCTCCTGTCCTACCCCTTCAGTACACAACTACACTCTATTACTTTACGATAGGTTACTCCCATATGGGTGATGGCTCACAACATTCTCTTCCCTTTCTCTTTCTTGTACCCCTATCTTTCAGACAATAGTTCTCAGAGACTGCTCAATTTCCTTAATTCATAACTGTATTAGTCAGCCAAAGGGGTGCTAATGTGAAATACCAAAAATGGGTTGGTATTTATTTGGGGTAGAAGTCCACAGATACCAGGCCATAAAGCGTTAAGTTTCTTTTCTCACATGTTAGAGCAAGACAGTTGCCGGCGCTTGCCAGGGTTCAGGCTTCTGGTGTTCCTCTCTTCCTGGGGCGGTGTTTCTCTTCGGGCTTAGCTCCTGTTTCCTCCACAAGGTCAGCTGGTTCCTGTTTCCTCCACAAGGTTAGCTGTAGATGATCAGGTGAACAGCTTGCTTCTCTTCTCTTCTTCCAACATCAAAACTGCTTCTCAAAAGACTGCTTCAACTGTCCTTTGCCTTGCCTTTTATATTCAATTCCCCACCCACCAAGGGGTGGGGCTCAAAGCCCTAATCCTAACCTAATCATGCCCAGATTAACAGATCAGTTTACAAGCATGATCCAATTATATTTTTGGAATTCATAATTAAATCAAATTGGCAAACTGTTACACTCCACCCTCTGAATTCCAAAAATGCATTACAAAATTCAAAAAATATTAAATCAGTAACAATTCAACTACAAAATCATATCATAATCATTTTAAAGAAATACAGTTCATCTTGAGCCAAAGTCCCATCTGCTATAGACCTCTGAATCTTACGAAACCATTTAACTGCTTCCAATACACAAATGGAAAGACAAAAGATAAACATTTTCAATATTATAAGGAGAAATTGTGATGTTAAACACGAGTCATGGATCCTCTACAGTTCAGTAAATTTGCAGGGAATCCTCCATTCGATTTTAAAATCTGAGAGTCATTTTTAAGAAGAGGTTTTCTTTTCCTTGGGGTCACATGGGAACCCACCCTTTCCACAGGCTTGCTCAATGGCCATTTTCTTGATTCCACCCTCATCAAGCATCTGGGTGTCGTCCAAGCTCCAGACCTCACCCTCCAAGAGTGTTGGGGTGATTGCCATGACTTAACCAATTTTTGGGTTAGAGTTTTAGTCTCCCTAGTACAGCGAGGTGAAGACAACATTCCCCCTAACCTTTGGCATACAGGCTCAACCCTTTCAGAGCAATGGGTTGACCACCTGGCCTTCTCTAATCTATGGGGGACAGGTACACCCCTCTCAGAACAATGGGGTGTTGACCTTAACCGCCCTAATCTTTGAGGAATGTGCTCCATTCTCCCTGCACCCTGGGGTGGCAAAACTCTTCCTGAACATTGGGTGGGGACATCCACCCTCTTCAACTAGTGGGGAAAACTCATCCTCTCTGTATATATGGGTGGGGCTCCTCTCTTGGCCCAAGGAGATGTCTTAATCTCAGATCTCTGCTTCCACTGTTTTCTTCTTAAAGCTGATTCTCCTTCAGTCTCTCCTTTCCATGCTCTCTTTTGTCCAAGCTGACAGTGGTTTTGTTCATACAGCCCTCTCAAAAACTTTGTTGGTTTAGCATGCAGGAAGCAGGGGTCCAAGCCATCAGATAGTAAGACTTTCCACAAGTGTTTCCAAGATAATTGCATCTTCAATTCTAAGTTATGAGTTCCAAATTTAGTAAAGTCTTCAAATAGGGCATTTTCACCTGGGAATTTGATTTCCAGAAACTTGGAAGTTCCAGAATCAGTTTCTGTTTTCTTTTTGCCCAAAAGTTCAGTCCTTAGTGTATTTCTCTCATCAAGTATTTTGCTATAAGCTGCAAGGAGAAGCCAAGCCTCATTCCCCGAGTTTACCTTGGAAAGTTCTTTAGCTAAATGCTATGGTTCACCATTTTCAAATTCTGTCTTCCATATAACACCAGGAGTTAATCCTGCTAAGTTCTCTGCAACTTTAAAACATGGATCGCCTTTCCTCCAGTTTCCAATAATAGTTTCATCATTTACTTCCAAGCCATCATAGAAAGTCTCTTTAGCGTCCATATTACTATCAACAGTTTCTTCAAAGCAATTTAAGTATTTTCCATCAAGCATTTCACAATTCCTCCCAAAAATACTCCTTACCCATTTATAAAACCGTTCCAACATTTTGGTAATTACAAAAGCGGTACCCCACTCCTGGTACCAAATTCTGTATTAGTCAGCCAAAAGGGTGCTAATGTGAAATACCAAAAAAGGGTTGGTCCTTATAAAGGGTATTTATTTGGGGTAGAAGTCCACAGATACCAGGCCATAAAGCGTTAAGTTTCTTCTCTCACCACAGTCCATTGCCACATGTTAGAGCATTTGTCAGGGTTCAGGCTTCTGGTGTTCCTCTCTTCCCGGGGCTGCGTTTCTCTTTGGGCTTAGCTCCTGTTTCCTCCACAAGGTCGGCTGGCTCCTGTTTCCTCCACAAGGTTAGCTGTAGATGATCAGGTGAACAGCTTGCTTCTCTTCTCTTCTTTCCAACATCAACACTGCTTCTCAAAAGACTGCTTCAACTGTCCTTTGCCTTGCCTTTTATATTCAATTCCTCACCCACCAAGGGGTGGGGCTCAATGCCCTAATCCTAACCTAATCATGCCCAGATTAACAGATCAGTTTACAAGCATGATCCAATTATATTTTTGGAATTCATAATTAAATCAAATTGGCAAACTGTTACAATATCAGTGAGGTCACGTACTGTTCATTCCTCAATGCCTGGTTGCTTCACTCAACTTAAGGTCCTCAAGATTCGTCCATATTATCCCATGTGTTAGCACTTTATTCTTTCTTACAACTGAGTAATATTCCATTGTATGTATGTACCGCATTTTGTTTATCCATTCATCTGCTGATGGGCACCTGGGTTGATTCCAATTTTAGGCAATAGTGAATAATGCCACAATGAACATTGGTGTGCTTATATCTGTTTGTGTCTTTGCTTTCATATCTTCTGGGTATATACCTAGCTGTGGAATTGCTGGATCATATGGAAGTTCTATAGTTAGTTTTTTGAGGAATTGCCAAACTGTCCTCCACAATGGCTGGACCATTCTACATATATCAGCAGTGGATGAGGGTTCCCATTCCTACACATCCTCTCCAAAACTTATAGTCTGCTGTTGTTTTAATAGCCACCATTCTAATGGGTCTAAGATGGCATCTCATTGGAGTTTTAGTTTTGTATTTCCCTAAAAGCCAGCGATGCTGAGCATCTTTTCATGTGCTTTTTAGCCATTTGTATTTCTTCCTTGGAGAAGTGTCTTTTCGTGTCTCTTGTCCATTTTTAAATGGGCTGTTAGTCTTTTTATTTTCAAGTTGTAGGATTTCTTTATATATGCAGGATATCAGCCTCCTATCAGATATATGGTTGCCAAATATTTCCCCCCATTGTGTAAGCTGCCTTTTTATTTTCTTGATAACATCCTTTGAGGTGCAAAAGTTTTTAATTTTGAGGAGATCCCATTGAGCTATTTTTTCTTTTGCTGCTCATGCTTTGGGTGTGAAGTTCATGAAACCATTTCCTATTACAAGGTCCTGTAGATGCTTCCCTACATTATCTCCCAATGTCTTTATGGTCTTGGCTCTTATATTTAGATCTTTGATCCAACTTGAGTTGATTTTCACACAAGGTGTGAGATCGTGTTCCTCTCTCATTCTTTTGGATATGGATATCCAGTTCTCCAAGCATCACTTGTTGAAGAGGCCATTCCCTCCCAACTAGTGGGCTTGGTGGCCTTGTCAAATATCAGATGACTGTATATGTGAGGATTTATATCAGAACTCTCAATTAGGTTCCATTCATCAATGTGTCTATCCTTGTGCCAATACCATGCAGTTTTCAGCACTATGGTTTTGTAGTATGTTTTAATGTCAGGTAGTGTGATACCTCCAACTTCATTTTTCTTTTTCAATATGTCTTTGGTGATTCGGGACCTCTTACCCTTCTAAATAAATTTTGTAGTTAGTTTTTCCAATTCCTTAAAAAATAGTGTTGATTTTTATTGGGATTTCATTAAATGTGTAGATTAATTTGGGTAGGATAGACATCTTGATGATGTTTAGTCTTCTCATTCATGAACAGGGAATATTCTTCCATTTATTTAAGTCTTCTTTGATTTCCTTTAACAGTATTGTGTAGTTAACTGTAAATAAGTCCTTTACATCTTTAGGTAAATTTATTCCTAGTTACTTGATCCTTTTAGTTGCTATTGTAAATAGTATTTTTTTCTTGATTTCCTCCTCAGATTGCTTGTTATTGGTGTACAGAAATGCTACTGATTTTTGAGCACTGATCTTACAACCTGCGATGTTACTGAACTCCTTTATAAGTTTTAGAAGCTTTGTTGTAGATTTCCCAGGGCTTTCTACATATAGGATCAAGTCATCTGCAAATAATGAAATTTTTACTGCTTCTTTTCCAATTTGGATGCCTTTTATATCTTTTTTCATGCCTCAGTGCTCAAGCAATTACTTCTAAGACAATGTTAAATAGGAGTGGTGATAGTGGTCATCCTTGTCTTGTTCCTGATCTTTGAGGGTGGGCTTTTAGGATTTCACCGTCAAAGATGATATTAGCTTTTGGTTTTTCATATATGCCCTTTATCATGTTCAGAAAGTTTCCTTCTATTCCTTTCTTTTGCAGTTTTTTTTTTTAATCAGGAAAAGGTGCTGTATTTTATCGAATGCTTTTTCTGCATCTATAGAGATGATCATGTGTTTTTTTTTCTTTCAATCTGTTTATGTGGTGTATTACATTGATTGGTTTTCTTATGTTGAACCATCCTTGCATATCCGGGATGAAACCCATTTAATGTCAGGGTGTATAATTCTTTTGATATGTTGTTGAATGTGATTAGAATGTATTTTGTTGAGGATTTTAGCATCTAGGTTCATTAGAGAAATTGGCCTGTAATTTTCCTTTCTTGTGTTATCTTTGTTTGGCTTTGGTATTAGGGTAATGTTGGCATCATAGAATGAGTTAGGTAATATTCCTTCTACTTCTATTTTTTGGAAGAGATTAAGCAGAATTGGTGTTAGCTCTTTCCAGAATGTTTTGTCAAATTCAGCTGTGAAGCCATCTGGTCCTGGGCTCTTCTTAGTTGGGAGGATTTTAATGATTGAGTCTATCTCTTATCTTGTAATTGTACTGTTGAGTTTATCAATTTCTTGTTTCATCAATGTAGGCTGCTTGTGAGTTTCTAGAAATTTTGTCCATTTCCTCTAAATTATCATTCTTGTTGGCATATAATTTTTCATAGTATCCTCCTATGATACTCTTTATTTCGGTGAGGTCAATAGTGATATCCCCTTCTTCATTCCTGATTTTGCATATTTGCATCTGCTTTCTCTTTTCTTTGTTAGTCTGGCTAAGGGTTTGTCAATTTTATTGATCTTCTCAAATGACTAGCTTTTGATTTTTTTAATTTTTTCTAGTGCTTTCTTATTTTCTATTTCATTTAGTACTGCTCTATTCTTTGTTATTTCTTTCTTTCTACTTCCTATGGGGTTAGTTTCTTGTTGTTTTTCCAATTACTCCTGGTGTGCAGCTATGTCTTAAATTTTAGCTCTTTCTTCCTGAGGCAGCTGGCACTGCCAAAGTAGAATGATCACCAGCTTTTGTGGTGTGGCCTGTATTTTCCTGGAGCGGCAATTGCAGTTCCCCACAGGTTCCTCCCTGCTGGAGGTGGGACTGGGGCTTAGGTTAGAGCTGCAGTGCAGTCTGGATAGAAAGAAGCTTGTCCCTACCAGCACTGTGATTTTCAGTATGCCCCACTTTCACTTGTGCCAAGGACAGAGTTACCATGGAAGTTACTAGCCACTTTCTGACTTGGACTGTTTCAAACATTAGCTGTTCTTAGGATTATATTTTAGCCAGCTGAGTTTACTAAGCAGTAGCTGAAATTGGTGCCCAACTGTCTCCTCCTCCCCCATTTCTGGGACGTGTAGCCTCCAATTCCAGCAGCAGAATAGCTCCTGAGGTGGCTTGTGCTGCCAGTGGAGGATGGGCATCAGCCTCCACAGTGTGCAGTGCTCTACTCATGAATCTTCTCTGCAGATGGGTAGTCTCCTCTTTCCATTCTTTCAAGGATGTTTCAGGATGCTCTTCTGCTCTCCTGGAGCCCCCAACAGGTGCTTTAGGTAGCTCCGGGTTATTACTAATTGCCCTGTAGCAGGAGTGACTCTAGGACATCCTTACCCTGTTGCCATATTGCTGGTTGTCCTAGGGCTTATTTTAATTCTCAGTTTAATTTAGTTATACTCTAATCTTTGTTATTTCCTTTTTTCCTGCTTGTTTGGGATTAGATTGTTGTTCTTCTTCTAGTTTTTCAGGTGTGCAGTTAGGTCTTTGATGTTATCTCTTTTTTTTTTTTTTTTAAGATCAGCATTTATGGCTATAAATTTCTCTCCCAGCCCTTCTTTAGCTGCATCCAATAGGTTTTTATTTCTTGTATTCTCATTTTCTTTCATTTCAAGGTAGTTACTGACATCTGTTTTAAAAAAATTTTGAGGTATATCATTCATACATCAATAATCATAAGCAATAAGTGAATAGTAAAAGTTGTGAACTTAAAAAACAAACATCCATAACATCATCCAGGGGTCCCATTCATCAACTCACCATCAACACCTTACATTGTTGTGAGATATTTGTTACAAATTATGAATGAATATCATCAAAATTTTACTACTAACTATAGTCCATATTTTACATTTAGTGTACTTTCCCCCAACCCTCCCTATTATTATTTTTTAAATATACTTTTATTACAGAAATTTAAACTTACAAAACAATCATTCACATGTGTAGAATTCCCATACAGCACTCTTTCATCAACATATCACACCATGGTGGAATATTTGTTACACATTATGAGCTAATATCAGCAGACTATTACCACCCACCATCCATAGCACACTTTTTCCATACCCTCACATTATCAGCACAGTACATCTTTGACATAATGTATGAATCTTACAGCATTGCTGTTAAACAAGGTCCATAGGTCTCTCCAGTTTTATTTTTCCCATGCTTCTCCACATTCCCACCACCCAGCAATAGTGACATACATCTGCTCTAACTCATCTGTACCTTTAACCACAAGTCTCATCCACCTATGAATTCACTGTGTGATTCAGTCCCTAGATTATTCTCTGGCTTCCTTTCCATTGACATTTACATCCCTAGACTACCCTTTCCAGCCACATTCTCATTTATAAACCAGTTGTTACTCACTATAATGTGTTATCATCAACTCTATGCATTTCCACACTTATACAGTGAAGTAAATTAAAACTTCTATATAAATTAAGCATCAGTAGTCCTTCTTAGCCCTCCTCTTTTCTCCTTTAAGAATCCACCACCTACAACCAGGTCTTGAAGGTATTTCCTACATTTTCTTCTAGAAGCTTTATGGTAGTCACTTTTATATTTAGGTCTTTGATGCATTTTGTGTTAATTATTGTATAAGGTGTGAGATAGGGGTCCTCTTTC